>VWZD01000177.1:1252783-1296571 GCA_013396695.1 Sakesphorus luctuosus
GGGGATGCAGGACCCCCGAGCGGAGGGATGTGCAGGGCAAGGGGGTCGGGGGTGCGGGATACCCAGGACGGAGGGGTGCGCTGGGCAGGGGGGTCGGAGGTGCGGGATTCCCGGGGTGGAGGGATGCGCTGAGCCAGAGGGTCGGTGGGTTCGAGACCTTCGTGCAGAGGGATGTGCTGGGCAGGGGAGTCGCGCTTGCGGGACAAAGATTAGAAAAGACCTGGTGGAGACCCGAGGTGGAGAAGTACCCTGGGACCACCAGGGTGAAGGGATGAGCTTGGTGGAGGGGTCGAGAGTGCCGGACCCACGAGGCTGAGGGGTAAGTTGGGCAGGGTGGGCAGCAGTGCAAGAAGGATGCCTCGGGCAGGGTGTCAGTAGGTGAGGGACCACTTGGAATGGAGAGGTGAGCTGGGCAGGGGTGTTGGTGAGTATGAAACCCCCAGGCTAAGGTGTGCTGGGCAGGGGGGATGAGGGTGCAGATGCTCATCCAGCTGCATCACTACTGGTGAGGGGTGTGTGGTGGGTGGCTCTGGTGTGCCTGTGGTGATTTAAAATAGAGAAACAGGGACTTGGCACAGCCAGTGCTTAACAGGGGTCATTTTCCCAGTGATTTGTGTGCCTCTATTATACTCTGCCTTTCTTCCCAGAGCTCTTAACCCAAGACCTTCTCTGAGAGAAAAAAAAAACCTAAGAAAAACCCCTTAAAATCCTCAATATTTGAACACTCAAATTGACTGGTTTGGAAAGTGTGATCTGGAAAACTTTTATGCCATTATTACAGAATCATAGAATCATTAAGATTAGAAAAGACCTCCAAGATCATCAAGTCCAAACTTTGACTGAATCCCACCATGCCCACTAAACCAAATCATCAAGTGCCTCATCAGCTCATTTTTTGAACACTTCTAGGGATGGTGACTCCACCACTTCCATGGGGAGGCCATTCCAATGCTTGACTACTCTCTCAGTGAAAAAAGATTTCCTGGTACCCAACAGAAGCTTGACCTGATCAGTCCAATTCAGGATCTCAGTGCTGTCTAATTTTTAATTCAATGCAATTATTATAAAATAATACTAATTTGAGTGTCAGATACTGGGTAATCCTTTGCCAAACCAATCTTCCCCAACATTATTAGTAAGTTGCATTACAGTGTCTGCAGACTAGCTAATGAGGTTATGCAAATTCAGTGTGTTATCTTTAGATTATGGATATGAAGAGTTGTGTGCTGGACACATGAAGAGTTGTGTGCAAAGTGAATCCTAAAACTTCTGAGAAACTTTCAGTAGCTGTAAGAATTTAAACATATCAAAGCACCCTGAATCCATCTTTATTAGACGTCTTCAGAACTGCTTTCCACTTCTAAACCCTCCCTATATCTCCACTTGCTCTTTCCCTCTTGCAGATGCTCAGAAGAAAGCAAAATCAGAAATGTCATTTGGCTTTTGCTGGTCTAAGAGATTTTTCTGTGATTTCTGGTGTCATCACTTCATAAAACTTCCTGACTCTTCTCTCACTGGGGCATGCTCTGGCCTCACTCTCTGCTGGTGCTGCCCTGCCTGTGATTCCAAATCGTTTTTCCCCCATGACTCGGCCCCTTTTAACTTCCAATCTCTATTAAAAAGCTAATTTGGGAACTCTTTTTCAATGCTCCCAATTTTGTATTTTTAAATAGAGTGTGAAAGTCAAAAGCGAGCTCACTGCAGAGAGTCTGCTGTGAAAATACTTCTTCTCTCTCTATCTTTTTTCTGTTTCTTTCTCTCTTTTCTCACCTTAACTTTCTCTTCTTTCCCTCTTTCCCTTTTTCTCTCACATTCTGCTTTTCCCTTTCTCTTTCTGGGAATAACTCCTTATTCTCTACTTCAACAATTCAAGCTTTTATTAAAACTTTTGGGACAACTTTTTCTCATTCTACTGCTGAAAAGTGGAACCAGCTGGTGTTAAAACAAGCCACATGCAAAGAGAAACATCTGGAATAAACTATGCATGGTTAAATATCAGTATTAAATATAGTTAACTTGATTTTTTTCCCTTTTAATTTTCTGTATTTATGTCCTATGTTTCTCCAGTGTATTTTATTTACTGTGTTTGTTCTTTGCATTGAGTGCTACCCTGCATAAATTCTGTATTTAAATATCCTGTTGGCTTTGTGGCCGTGCTGCAGAACATTCTGCAATGACAGTTGCATGGATACAGTTTGGTTGCTTGAAATTACAGCTTGCCACAACATTGGAGCTTTGTAGTCTGATTATGCCCTATAGATTGTGCCAACAGTTTCCTTGCTTTGGATCCAAGCTTGTGAAAATGCCGGCATAGATTAAAGAAAGATCATCAATGTGATTATGTAAGAGTCAGTCTTTGTAACCTTAAAATGATATCTGTGGTTCAGTGATTGAAGCAGCCTGGAAAACACAGCTGCTGGAGTGGATCTCTGCTGCTTTGAAAGCTCTCTCAGCCCTGGCTGAGATTCTTGATCTCTGGGTTAGTAAATCACAAAATCCCAGAACGGTTTGAGTTGGAATCTTAAAACTCATCTCACTCCACTCCCCAGCCATGGGAAGGGACATTTTCCCCAGATCAGGTCGCTCAGAGCCCCATCCAGCCTGGTGTCCATCTAAAGGAAGACTAGAACAATCTCTACTGACAAAAAGTAAGTTATCAGAATGTATAAATCTGTATAAGTGGCTGTAAGCTTTGTGAAGGACATAAGAGGTACATAAAGAGAAGGGGTGGTCCTAAAAATGAATTAATGAATGAAGGGATAAGGCACTTTTTATCTCATCTGAGAAATCCAATAAAAAACATCTACCCCATCCTTGAAGTTAGATGTCTTCATGCCATAGGCCTGGCAAAATCAGGAGTTCCAGCATCTTTCTCGCTCCTTTGTCTATCTCGTGCATCTATTTTATCCCTGGAAACTGCAGCATCTGCTTTAGGGATGGAAATGGTCTTTACTAGGACCAACCTAAATTTTCTTTGAGTCAGGAAAAACTGCCATAATTGGATTTGGATCAAAAATTTGGCAGGCCTTCTCATAAGGAAAACAGTTGGGAAAGTGTCCATAAAAAATTGACTTTAATAATACAGTTCTGCCTTCATTATTTTTGCAAGAGCAATATTGGAAATATTGGAAATATTTTATTGAGATTTGTAAAAAGTTAAAATGAATCCTCTCAGCATACCTTGAGAGTTCTCATGGGGACCTTGTTATTGGCTTAAAAATATCGCAAAGGGAAAAGTGTCTCATTTTCAAGCCCCTTTTGAAGCAGGATCCATAGAGGGGGATGTTAAGGCTCGGGGGAACTCTTTAGGGTGGTTGGAGAGTTTTTAGCTCCACTTTGGGGAACAATGCAGAATTTAAAGGGGTGGTATTTCCATCTTTGGGTGGTTCTCAGACCCACCCATGTGTCTGAGATTGAGGTGTAGGATGGAAAATCCATATCCCTCCTTGCTCTGCAATATTTCCCTGTCTGTTGATATTTTGGAGCCAGAGGGGGGGTTGGTTCAAGGCCATCTCTGATTTACAGCATGTTCAGAGTTTTTTTCCCCCTCTCTGGAGTTTTTCCAACCCAAAATAAAGCCTCCCAGGCAGCTGCATTCTGCCACTTCTTCCTAAAAGGGAAGAGGAAAGAGCCATGGATGGGGTCCAGCAGCTCAGAGCGAGCCAGCAGCTGCAACATTTTCTGCTCAGCTGACGTTAATGAATCAAGAAAGGATCACACATGATAGTAGAGGGAAAAGACCCTTGAAGGGCAGGAGTGGAACTGAATCAGGGCTTTGATTGATTGTTCTCTGTTCTCTCTCCCTTCCTGATGCATTCCAGGACTTTCTCTCCCAGTTTTGTTTCACATGGGGAGTAAAACAACTCTCCTGGTTTGCAGCAGCTCATTGGGAATGGTGCTTATCTGGCCAGGATTCCATGATTTCAGCATCCAAACAGCAGCAATTCCTGATTATGGATAAGACTGGGCATGTTGCACAGGGCGGGTAGGGAAAGGCGAAGTGGAAAGTGGAGCTGGAGGATGCAGGGCTGGCCAGGAACAGGGGGACAGAGGCATTACCTGCTCCATGCATTGGCTGAGAAGTGAAACAGGTTCACCAAAGCTTCTCTGGGCATCCTGTGCCAGGGCCTCCCCACCCTCACAGGGAGGAATTTCTTCCTGATATCCAATTTAAATCTATCCTCCTTCAACTTAGAGCCATTTTCCTTTGTCCTGCCACGGCAAGCCCTTATTCAAAGTCCCTCTCCAGCTCTCTTGGAGCCTCTTTAGGCACTGGAAGGGGCTCAAAGGTCTCTCTGGAGCCTTCTCTTCTCCAGGCAGCTCTCTCAGCCTGTCAAATGAGTGGTAGATTTACCCAAGACAATTGAGTTGAACATAGAAATTATGATGAGAGGGAAATCAGGACAACTGGCTAAAAGTGGGCAGCTCTGTGAATTCCTTGCTGCTCTGCTCTACCCTTTACTGCCTCTGATTTAATGTCTCATTGTCCAGGCAGGACTTTACACACTGTTCTTTATCCCAGTGCTCTGCAGCAAGTTTCTTGTGCAAGATCTGCTTCCAGCCAGTTGGGAATTCTTGTAATTATGAGTCAACCCAGGCTAAAAATCTCTGAACTGCACAGAGCACAAGCCAACTGCACTCCTTTGATCTCACACTCCTTGGGTTAACCAGTCACCATCAAAGCGATCATCATTATCTGCTGGAAGTTGAGAGACCAATTAGAGAACAGCAAAAAAACTCCAACAAAACCCAAACCAACCTGAAATAAATGATTAACATTAAATTATCAGATTTGGGATGGTTACCAGAGCTTGAGTGATGCTGAGGGTTTTGCTGCCAGAGTCAACAACACAATAAATTGGAATTGCAGTTTTTCGGTGGCTCATAACCAGTAAATCAGGTCTGGGGAGCTATACATTTCCTGCAAATTTAAGGAGTTGTTCTTTCAGTTTTAAGACTGCATTTTAAATCAAGTCAAGAGCCATAAAGCAATATACAGCCTGTCGAGCTATTGTCTGGGGAATGAGTCCTGTGCTGTCATCATTCCTTTTTATTATTATTAATAAAGGGAGATTGTCAGTGTTCAGCCATCAGGTATATAGGGGGGTGTGTGTGTGTGTGTGTGTATATTTATATATATGGTGTATGTGGCTGTATCAAAAGTGATAAGTTCTCCTCTACCCAAGGCTTGAGGGGTTTGGGGAAGGATCTGGGGGGTTTGGGGAAGAAGCCCCTCACCAGAAGGTGCTGGGGCTGCTCCTGAGGCCAATCCATGTGCAGCTTTGGAGATGAGCTGGGACCTCCTCACATGGGCAGGTTTTTCACACTGTTTCCTAATGGCCAGGAGGGAATGGTCCCAACTCATTGCTGAGTTAAAAACAAACCAAGCAGAAGTGGATTTAGCCCCAAACCACTTTGTCATACCAACCCCCTCTCTCTATGTGTGAATTCTAATGGGCAGAAAGAAATTTATTCTTTTATCTGGGAACAGATTAAAAGTAACTTTACCTGCAGACAAGTTCTGTAACTAGAATTCAAGCTTAATCTTGATTTTTTTTTACTATTGAATCCAGGAAGGTCATTATTTCTGCCTTGCTCTAGCAGGATGTAGTCTTCCAGTTAAAGGGAATATGCATTTGTGTGTCATTAAAGGCCAACTTGGAATTCAGATCTTAATCCTCAGTACAAACCTTTGATAGAGGAAGGAAGCTTTTGTTAATGCATTCATTTCAACTTGCTCACAGCAGCAGTAGCTGATAGCTTGAAAGTAAATTCAGGTGGTATTTTTGGCTAGTCCAGGGCTAAAGGAAGCTCTCCATGAATGGAAATCTCTCATCTAAGCCTCTCGAGGAGCTCAAAAGGGATATTTATGCAAACATCTCGCTGAGCAGGAGGTGCTCTTGCTCTTAGTGTAAAAAGATACAACTGTTGGGCTTTTTATGTCTCCCAGGAAAATGTGTCATATCCCCGAAAATGCATTATCCAGTCCAACTCCTGGCCCTGCACAGGACACCCCAAAATTCCACCATGATCCTGAGATCCTCATTTGCCTTCAAACACAATTTCCATGAGCTCATATACATCTGTTTGGTTTCATCCAATCCATGCTAAAGAGATTTCCTGCATAAAATGTCAGTCTGTTTACGGAGATAATGCTAAATATACATCTAATACCTGCCTGAGCTCCTGAGCCCTTGGAAATGTGGGGCTTTTGGTGTCCAGCCCTTTCTAAAGCCCAGGGAGAGCCCAGTCCTGCTGCTCCAGGTCTCAGCTGTATCCCTGGCAGGCTCCCTGCCTTTGCACCCAGCATGTTCATTTTCTTCAGACAAGGCAAAATAATCCTAATTTGCCAAGAAATTTTTCAGTCTGCACCTCCCATATACCTGCAAGGGTGGATGGGAGCAGTGGGCCATTAATCTCAGCCTTTTGTGCCTTTTATCAAGTGAAATGAATGTGGAAACAACATTTTCATTGGTGTTGGCTTGTCCTTAACAGCCCCTGTGTCTCAGCTGAAGGTGGTGGTTCTGATTTCAGGAGCTCAAGCAGCCTGAAACCTGCCAGGTCTTAAATTTATTATTGATTCCTTCTGCTGTCTCCAGGGATTGCTGTGCAAGAGCCAGGCTAAACCCCTTCTTTATGATGCATGGCATTTTCAGCACAGGATGCTGATTGAGGAGGATTTGGGGTGTAGCAATTATTCAACCACAAACATGCCTCTCTTTAACTAATAATCTGTTTTACCAGAAAGTCCTCTAATCCCTAAGGACTGGGACTTGTCATACATCATCTCCAAGTGCTGTGGCTTTTGGGCCTTGTTATTATTTAAACAGAATGAAGTCAAAGATGAGCTGGGTGGAAAACGCACTCCCTGGAGTGTCCTGGGCAGCCTCTCAGCAGGATGGGGACAAAGGAATAGGACCTGGATACCCCATGGGGACAGGACAGGCTGCCCATCCAGATCCTGACCTGCTCCATGGACCTTCTAGAATCAGCAGATAGAGAAATGCAGAGACTGGGGAAAATCTTAAAGGACTGCACTCAATAAAAATCCTGTTTCATTTTTTGGCAGAGATTCCTTTGGGAAGAATGTCCTTGATCACCATCTGCCTTTGAGTTTTAGAGCATTTGGGGTGAGACATCCCAGGAGGTCTCACTGCAGGAGGACAGTGAGAAGCCAAAATAGGACCATCTTCAGCACTAACTGTGGAAGAGCCAGTACAAGCAACACCATCCCATATGTGCTTGCAGATTGTTAAGCACCTTTCAGTATTTTAATGAGCTTTTAGATTTTGCAATGAATGTTTTCCATTGTGCTACAAGGTCTTAATGGCTGTGCTGACAGCAAGACACATGTTCCCAGAGGAAACCACTTTCCAGAGAAATAGGGCCCCATATAAGCAACTTCTACTTGTAAGAAATGAATCTGATTAGAGGACTTTGCCTTCCCTTTCATCCTGGGAGGAGAAGGATGGGAAAGGATTAGGATGGAAAGGGAGTCCAGTGCTAGGGAGGTGCAGCTCAATGCATGGGACCTGAGCTATTCATTCCTCAAAGCATCAGCACACTGAAAAAGCAGAGGGAGGTTTGACTGTGCAGATTTCTGTGCCATTTTCATCTAAAGAGAAATCTGATTTCTCAGGATTCTTGCAGCACTCACTGCACAATGTGGCTCCTTAATAACTGCCTTTTCATGTGAGGATGAGCACAAAGCTGTAGCCACAGCACAAGGCATTTATTTATCCTGGATTAGGTTTGACTTGGAAATGCCACTGTGTTGGAGAAATGATTAGCAGATGTTGAAATCCTGCAGGCACCTTCTCTGCAATCACCACTTAAGGAGAAAACCAATCATTTTTGTCCTTTTCCTTTCACCACGAGCTTCAGGGTAAGAGCTGTGCTGGCTGTGCTTGCCCCCTGAGGACACATCGTGGTCCCTGAGAGCAGACACAGATTTCACATGAGCCTCAGTCCCCAAGGAGGTCTCAGCAGAGAAACCTCTTCCAGCCAGCTCAGAGCACCCTCACATAGACAAGGGCCACAGTTTCAGTGGGAAGTTGTTTTCATTTATCTTCTCTACAAGTCAGTTCAGCAGCTGGACATGGTCAGTGGTGAAGCTGCTGTGCTGGAAGCCCATCAGGTGTCCAGGTCTCCGTTCAGTGACCCAAAACACTTTAGAATAAGCCCCACAATGTGGGGTGGACTGAGGGAGCAAAAGGTGAGATAAAGAATCACAACTAAGAGCATAAAAATCCCCTTCAGCCTCCCACAAACTGGAGGTGTGTGTGTGTTATCCCTTCGTTGACATCCACGTCCAGAGATGTCCCAAACCCCACGAGGAGCAGCTTGGAATTTTGGCCACTGTGGAAGAGCAGAGCCTGCCAGAAAGACCCAGCAGAGTTCAGCTGTTTTCAGCTGATGCTGTAACTGCTCTTGAGAATTCCTTGATGACAGTGTGTAATTGAGGCTTTTTTTGTCCTTCTCCACCTCTGGCTGAGCTCTTTCCCTCAGCAATCCTTTCAACCCCAGACCATGCTGTGAGGGAGAGAAAATCGACACATCTTTCCCTCTGTTACATTTTTTCTGCCCTAGAATAGTCTCTCACTATCCCAATATGGAAACATGTGGTCTAAAATATAGTAATGTTTTTTTCTTTCTATACCTGGGGTACGTCTGAAGTCAAATATAGATACAAAATTTACTTTGCTGCTTCCACCTAAGTTTTTTTCCAGTAAATTATTCAGTTTTATTAAGCACATAAAGGCCTACAAAGTTGGTCTTTTAATGTACTTACATAGCCATAAACTTATATCACTGCAATAATTGCATTTTAATGATTTTTTTTATCTTTGCATAATTTGTATATTTAACAATTACACCAACAGAAAGAGAAATGCTCAGTGTAGGAGCTTTCTGCTTAGAGATTTGGTGCTTATTCCTCATCCCCACACTGTTATGAAAGCTCACTAATTCCTACTCCCTGCTTTTAATGGCTCCTGTGAAGACAACTGTCCTTGTTCAGGCACCAGGACCACTGTGTGGGTGTGACCAAAGCTGTGGATTCTCCACCCTCTGTGTCGTATCTCACAAACTGTTGACAAGGGACCATTTGCAGCAGCTGCCCAGGGCACAGCTGACCCCTCAGAGTGTAAGCTGGGTGTGAAAGAAGCCTCTGAGATTTAAGATATGAGTGATGTAATATAGTACATAATAAGGTTAAAACCAATTTCTCTTTGTGCCATTGCATTTATTGTAATATTGTTATTAAATTGTAACTCTGGCTTTGGTGTTGGGTTAATTTCTCCTGCTGGTTTACCTTTAAACCAGCATGACAACCCAGCTGTAGTGGTGTCCTGCTTGGGTCTGCTCCAGGATCTTGGAGCTCTGGTTGCAAAGGCTCAGACTGTTCTGGAAATGCAGGTTCAGCCACATCTGGGCAGATTTGCTCTTCCCCCAAACCCTGTGCTGAGGATTTCCCTGGAATGCAAGAATCACACACGTCTGGGCCTCAGTTTTATGTGGAAAAAAGGAAAGAATTATGTCCCAGCTTCTTTAGAAAGCATCCAGGGATCCCAAACTGGTTTGGGTGGTACCACCTTTCACCTCGTGCTGTCTCTGGGGGACTCTGGGGAGGATTATTTGGAGCACCCCATGGACAGCACCTTCGTGCTGAAGGTTTACCACCTCCTGAGAGCATCCCTGTCCCTCAGGGCTGGAGCTCCTTCAGGCACAGCACTGGGAAACTGCCCTGTCACATTTGGCTCTTGGGTTGTGACAAACTGGAACTGTCCAAGGCCAGGTTGGACAGGATTTGGAACAACCTGGGATAGTGGAAGGTGTCCCTGCCCATGGCAGGGGGTGGAACAAGATGCCCTTCAAGTTCCTTGCAATCCAAACCATTCTACGAGTCTGTGAAATACACAGCAGTATTTAAGGGGCCTAATTAAACGTTTAATTTAGAATTAATAACAGTTTAATAACACTTTTATCTATAGATACACATAAATGAGCAAAGCAGTGCTGTTTGCTCACAGCATGTAGGATTGGCTGCCACACCACTCCCAAACAAGACCTTTGCCACAAATGGTTAATTAAGTTCTTGCCTGAACATTCCTTGTGACGATTTCTTGTTATTTAGCAAGATCAGAACTACAAATTATTAAACCCTGTTAATAATTACTCTAAGTGGACATTAATTAGCACTGACTAATCATGAGCTTCTTCCCACACCCACTTGCTTATCCCGAGACCTTCTCCTGTTTAATGATACAGAAATGAAAGCCAGATGAATCAGTAATATTTAGAGCTTATGGAAAAGCATTGCCCGAGTCAGAAGGAACAAATTAGCTGGCAATTCCAGAAAAGTCAAATGTATAATTATCCTGCCAGGAGGTGTCTTGTCCTGTGCCAGGCTCCTTCGCCGTGGGCAGAGAACCAGAGCTCTGGTGCTGCGTGAGCTGCAACCAGCCCCGTGCTGGAGAGACATCATGCCTTTTCGGGGGGCTGGGAGGGGTCTGCCAACCCCCAGAGCACTGGGGGCTCTTTTTCAGCGCTGGAGGTTGAGTTTAGACAAAAACCAACAAAAGCACTCAAGCACCTTTAGGGGCAAAGGAGCCAGGAGAGCATCTCCAGGTTCCACTGATTTATTTTTTCTAAGTAATTGAGGTCGAGAGGACTCAGGTCTCCCACTGAGCATGTGCTGAAGTGGAAACAGGAATCAAGCCTCCATCTGTTGGGAGGAGTTTCGCTTTTCCAGGAGCAAAGCTTTATGTCTTTGGAAGGTTCTGTCTGTGAGTGCTGCTGCCCTCGGAGTGGCTGTGCCCTGCTCTTCCAAGGAGCAATAAATACATCCCCTGGCAGCCAAACTGCAACAAATAAAACAGTTAAACACCTCACACAACGAGCTGCAAAGCCTGCATTCCAAATCTATCCTTTCTACCTTAGCCATAGTTTCAAAGCCTTCACATGTTGGGGTTTGGGGTGTGGTGGGTTTTTTTTTCTCTCTCTCTCTTTAGAAAGCTGCAAAATGTTTCAGCACGCTTTGAACATCTCCTCCTGTTAACTTCTTCTGCACATGTTTAATTTTTTCTGGGGCTTTTCATTTAATCTCTGAGATTGATGCACAGGTCTCTGCCATCCTTTTCATCTTGGCTCATTGCACCCATGGAAATGGGGCTGCAACACAACCCATTATGGTGAAGTTTCCCCCTTTCTGCTTCAGGAATGAATTACATTGCGGCAAATCTATATTTGGAGCTCTCAGGCACCACTCTCCACCCTATGCCTTTTGATGTTTTATACATTTCTCTGAGCTGCCTGTCTGCCCGTGGAGCTGGCTTGAAGTTAGCAAAGTTTGATCATTTTTCAAGTAGAAAAACACAATCTCCAGCCCCTCCCCTTCCAGTGGCTTTCTCCCATCCTGCCAGGGCCTCGGCCACCACTCCCATGTCATGCTGGGTGTTGTTTCATCAGGTATCAGCTCTTGGCTCTGTCACGACTTGGAGAGAGCATAAAAGCAGCAGCTGTGGTGATATTTAGGTGTGGGAGGGTTAGTAAGGATGGTGCTTTGAGCTCCTAACACAGCCTTCATACAGAGAGCTCCGTGTGTCTTCCCATCTCCCCATCAGCCCTGGACCCCTCAAGTGCTCTGAGGGCTGGTGGATGTGGAAGCTGGTGGAGGTACATCAGAAGGATGCTGAGAAATGCTTAATTACTTGTATTCTATTTCTCCTCCACTTTATGTTTGCCATTTGCTTGTTCCAAATAATTTAGAGCAATTTAGCCATGGGGAATTCAAGTGGAAATGCTCCCAGCACACCTGACAACCACTGTGGTTCCTGTGCTCTGTAATCCAGCTTCAATTTAGGTACAACAGCTAAGCCCAAACATTTCTCCCTCTGTAGCAAGCACTGTGGTTATTTCCAACTTCTCTGGTGTCTTGAGATGTAGCCCACACGACCTGCTTTTCTTGGCCTTCCCACTTGGAACTGACAGCCCTCTCCTGGAGCCTGCAGCTGCCTGCTGCTTCTGCCAGCTTTTGGCAGCAGGAGATGGGGAAAATGTCTTCTGCTGCAAGGAAGGTCTAGCAAACTGTAGGCAAAAATGAATTTTCATTGCTTCTTAATGATGATTAGTGGTTTTGATACCACTGATCACATGCATTCCCAGAACATTTGATTAATGAGACCATTTCTAAGAAGGAATAATAAGCCCGTGGCAAAACTATGACAGGAACAGAGAGATCTGTCTGTACTTCTCTCTCACAAAGGCCCTGACTGTAAAGAAATTCCTAAAAGTTGTAAACAAAATGGTTTTCTTCCTCCCATTTCCCTTTCCCTCTCCCCCAAGCTACTTGCATCATTAAAAATCAATGCATTAACTGGAGATCTCTTGCTTTGGGGTTGCAGGCAGAGAATAGCAAAGTATTTCTACTCATAACAAACGTGAATTCTAAAAGTAAAAGGGAATCAGAGGACTCCTGCAGATCAGTGGGAGTGTCTTCTACCACTGGAAAACCAACACAGCCAGTCTCTGAGGGATGGAGCCAAGGGCTGGGCAATGCAGGAACATGCCCTGCACAGCCCCTTCATGGTGGGCAAGGAGATGTTGTTGGTCAGGGCAGAAATGGCCCCAGACCATCAGCCCCACAAATGCCACCCCCTGCAAACCCCTTCCCAATGTGCCACAAGAATTCCCTGAGCTGGTGAAACAGCAGGAGCATAGGAGAGATGAAGGTCATGGTGACATTTTTATGTCTCTAAGGCAGTAAGGAACTTCTTTGGTCAATCCTCCTTTTTGCCATCTCTCACCTGAGGGTCCTGAAGGGCTTCTATCAATTCTCATTTGAACTAAGTTATCTATTTTTACACCAGATTTCACATGAGGGACTCACATTTAGACTTGCAGCAATGACCAACCAGGGGAATATTATTTGTCCTTGCCTGGACCACCATGACAATACAAGCACAGTGGGGATTGTCAATATAATTAGGAAGTGGCAAAAAATGTGAAAGAATTGAATTGCAGAGGAAACAGCTACACAGGTGTACTGAGCCTGTAGGTTCAGACAAATACATGGGATGTGCAAGATTAGGAGGAAAAGAGACTCTCCAGGATTTATAATCATGCCAATTTTTTCTTAACCTGTAGTGTTATAATATACTTGTGAGTTTAATCCCATCTGTGGATAATCATGGTGGAGAAAACAAAACCAAAATACAAGGGGAAATGATAGGACAAGGGGAATGGCTTTAAACTGATTTAGGTTGCATATTGGGAAGAAATTCTTCCCTGTGAGGGTGAGAGGCGCTGGCACAGGTTGGGCAGAGAAGCTGTGGCTGCCCCATCCCTGGGAGTGTCCAAGGCCAGGTTGGACAGGGCTTGGAGCAACCTGGGCTGGTGGGAGGTTTCCCTGCCCATGGCAGGGGGGTGGCACTGGATGAGCTTTGAGGTCCCTCCCAATCCAAACCAGTTTGGGATTCTCTGAAAATGTGTGGCAGGTGATTGTTCCAGACCTGACCACAGGAGGTTTCTGTACCATCCCCTGAATCCAGTGACACGAGAGCTCTCAGACACAGGAACCTTTTGAGCTGACACCTGTCCTGCCCCAACCCTTCAGCTCATGTTTCTGGTGAGTGAGAGTGGCCAATAAAGGTGCAATTATATTGAAATACAAGAGGAAAGAAGATGAATTATAGTCTTGCATTTATATAGCCCATTTCATCCCAAAGCATCGAGTTAAGTGATTGATATACAAATTACATTTTGAGAGATCACTCTATCCATCCCTGACATGCAGATATATATATAATGTAATCATTATTTTTTAAAGCAAACTTACTTATTAATGCAAACCCTACAATTGGGGTGAGCTCTTCTGGGCAAAGATGAATCAGAAGTGACAAAACTCCACCACCATCTCATGATGGGCACACTTAAGAATGAATGGAATAATTTAGATACTTGGATCCCTCCAACACAGTAAGTTCAAAGCCAAAAGGAAAACGCCTCCCTTCTCTAAGGATTCAAAACAGGGTTTGCTAAAATGTAATTAAGCACTAAGTCCCTTGAAATCAATCACTTCAAGAAACTAATACTCACCTTGCTGATTAGATGGTGGGTAAGCCAGGGGCAATTAATGCATTAGTATTAACATTGTTAACCATGAGAGCAACCAGTTTGGATGGGATAATTGCTCTGAGGAAGACTACTTGATGGTTAATATCAGAAAAAGTGATGTATTTGGGGGAGAGGGAGCTCCTATCTTAACAAGAGCTAATTAAAAGTGACCTAATTCTCATTAATAATCTGTTTGATTTAATACAAACTTCAATCTGGGAAGCTAATTGGGACCATCAGCACATGTCACCCCAGCTGAGGGTAGCTCGGAGGTTTTCTGCTTTGTTTCACAGAGGAGAAGGAGGTGGGAGCTGTTCTCATGGCAGTGGGAAGCCTATTTTGGATCAGGAAGGTGAAGCTCTGGCTCCTCCATAAGTTCTTTTTCACCCCTGCTTGGGGTAGAGGTCCTTTGCTGCCCACCAGCTCCTGAAGCTCCCAGCTTTGTAGTGTGGAAAAGTGGTTATAATTGAGGTGTAACCCTGGAAATGTGGCAGCCAAACTCACCTCAGCAATGACAAACCAGCCCAGGAAAATGAAACCCCTGCTTTGAACGTGCTACGTTTCCAAGTTTTCCAGCGTGTGTTTGCTCAGTGTGGCTGAGTGGAAGCATCAGGGAAAAATGTTTGGTTTTCATCCTCCTGCAGTTAATGACCAATTTTCCACAAATCATAGTAGTCTTACACCATTAGGTTTTATAATTAAGTCTTTATTATGTGCTCCTGTTTGCTCAGCACACAGTGGAGTTTGACAGGCACCCTGTCAGGCCAGAAAGGGCTTGTGCTGCAGCACAACCTCCCACTGATGGCTGAGCTCCTGCCACAGCACGAGAGATCACCACTGCAGGCAAGGAGGGAGGCAGTTTGAGCAGGAAACACAGAGTAACCCTGGCATGGAACCCACACTGGAGCAGGTGTGTGGCACTGCAGTGCCAACCAGCCCTACCCACTGAGAAGCTCCACACTGGAGCATCACCCACCTCTGTGTAAACTTGCAGAGAGGTTCTCTCTTTGCTCCAGAGGAAGAATGAGCTCTGGTGGTTCCACAGACACCTGCTCAAGGATGGGAGGACACCCCATGACTGTCAACACTCTGAGCAGGCAGCAGTTAAATGGTTTGTCCACCTGGGATTAGAGAATCCCAGACTGGTTTGGGTTGGGAGGGACCTCAAAGCCCATCTTGTTCCACCCCCTGCCATGGGCAGGGACACCTTCCACCAGCCCAGGTTGCTCCAAGCCCTGTCCAACCCGGCCTTGGCCACTTCCAGGGATGGGGCAGCCACAGCTTCTCTGGGCACCCTGTGCCAGAGCCTGCCCACCCTCATAAGGATGAACTTCTCCATAATATCCAATTTAAACCTGCTCTCTGTCAGTTTGAAGACATTCCCCTTGTCCTATCACTACAGTTCCTGATGAAATGCTGCTTCTGTAGTATCCCAAGAGGGACGAATGAGATTGGGATCAGAAAAGGGAGGAGTGGCTGCTGGCTACACCCATTGCACAGAAAAAGGCACATTCCATGTTTTCCCCCAACCGTTTTCTCTGCAATCATTTTTCCCTCCATGGAAATCACAGCCAAAAAGCAGCTTTGCTACTTTAAGGAGCAATAAAAATATGGGTGATGCACTGGGCCATCAGTATTCATTCCAGAAGGGAACATCAGCTGCAGAAACTTTTGTACAGCAGAGGGTGAAAGGTGGTGATCATTGAATTAATCATTAATTGAGCATTATCCTGCTATTTATGGGGTTGGGCAATTAATGACAAGAAGAGCAACCACAAATAGTGTATTGAACAAAGAAAAAAAATCAAAATTATTTGTGTAAATTATTGGCAATAAATAATCTGACCAACCACTACCAAATCTTTTGCTCATTTAATATAATCACAGACTATCCTGAGCTGGAAGGGACCCACAGGGGTCACAGAGTCCAACTCTCCCCTGAGCTGCTTCTTGCTTTTCCAAAGCTGCCTTGAGTCACCTCTGAGAAGATTCACCAGAGCAAACAGAGCTAAAGAGGAATCAAGATATGCTGGACCTGCCTCATTTGTTTCACACCATTTTAAAGAGGATTTAGAGCAGCATAAAGTTGTTGTGGCAGTGGAGGAGCCGAGTGGGTCTGTGTATTTACATTGCTTTATTCTGCTCGAGATAAAGCCCAACTTAAAACCCCCTTAACTCTTTTTGACAACAAATTAGTTTCAGATCAAGGGCTCCTGCTCTGTCTCAAAACATGACTTTCAATTCCAAATTATTCATCTTGCCAGGAGCTGTTGCTAACAAAAAATAAAAAAGACAAATTTTTAATGGTTTGTGTAACGTCTTGTTCACTTTCAGTTTTCTTCATAGAAAATTCTCTTTGTCACTTGGTGCCAGAGAGTAAACTCTTCTATCGTGCTAATTTAGCAGGGCAGCCCAGGCTTTTGGGGAGGAACCTGTCTCTGAGCATTTTGTCTGTGACCTCAAAATGCAGCATTCCCACCACCTGAGCTCCAGAGGCATCCACAAGGGGCCAATTTATTACAGACGTCTCCAAAATCACAAATTTTAGGTAAGATTCTGGTGCTGGTTTGCCAAAGAGTATGTTTTCAGGTTCTTTGATTTCTCAGAGAGAGAAAAGCAACTGTAGAAGCCCAGGAGCTCCACAGGTCCCGTGGCACTGTGTCCTCCTCCTCCTCTTCCTTCTCCTCTTCCTCTTCCTCCTCCTCCTCCTCCACACACAGCAGCCTTTGAGCTGGGAACAGCACGTCCCGAGAAACTGGAGAAAGAATATTACACAAATCAGGGAGAACGAGGATATTTCCTCCTTTTTAATTGTTTGCTGCTTGGCTGGTTATTGATTACCTTTTTTGCAGAGTTGCTATTTGTTTTTCTTTGCAATATATTGGATTCTCGAGGCTTTTAATCAACTGTAATTGATTGTGATTACCATTAACTGCTCTCCAGCCTGCTTGGCTTATTCCACGTGCTCTAAGCAGGGGTTGTCTTGCTCCATGTGTGCATCTCCTGCATCCTCTGCCTGCCTCCTCCCTCCCAGCCAAACCCAAATTTTGGGACAAGCTGCACCAGCCAAAGGCATCAGCAGCAATGAGGGCATTTTTCCCCAAAATTCCCAGTCACCCTCCACTCCTTGCAGAGCTCACATTGTCATCTCAGCTTCCCTCTCCACTTTTAAGGAGAGCCCTGGAATTTGGGATGAAACTTTAGGATGGAGCCTTAGTTTTTCCACAAAGCTTCCTGCTTGCTGAACTTGGACTTTGCAGCAGGTGTTGTGGTTGCAGCTGGAGCTACGCTGGGACTAGTCCTCTCTTGGCTTAATGATTAATTGTATCCAGTGGAAAATTATTCCACAGGCACAACAATCGGCACTCAGTGTTTCCAAATGTTAGTTTCTTCTATAAATGGGTGTTAGCAAAAAGCAGATGGCAGAGATAATTCACTGTCTGCTGCTCTACCCTCGCCCATTGTCTGTGCCTCTTGCTGCACACTCCAGTCAGGCTCTGTTTACAGTTCCCCCTTCAGCTGCCACAGATCACATCCTGACAGGCTGTGATTTATGGCTATTTTGGCTGCTGTTTTAGTTACAAACTTCTTGTTCTGTGATTTGGTTTGAGATTAGGAAGGTCCCTGTGAGGCTGAGAGGAAGGGGTTCATTTTAATGTTCTCCTCGGAGCATCAGGTTCAACTCCTTTTACCCAGCAGATGCAGGAATGGAGCAAACACTGGAGGAGGACACTGATTTCCCCCAGGACATGGATATTTGGGATTTGTGGCTTCTTAATCACCTGCTTTGGCCACCTGAACAAAGAAAAGTTCTACCATCCATCTACAGGGAGCACCTGAGTCATAAATCACCTGTGGGTCTCTGAGGTTCCTCCTGGTTTCTCCTTTCTGTGACTGAAAATACCTTGCCAGTACTGAGGTTAAATTTGGACTGAAAACAATCCTTTCCCAGTATCAAAGGGTCCTGTCGAGATTTCTTTCAAGTGAAGAGACTTCCCCTTTGCTATTTGACTGTCCAGACAATGTGGAGTCACTGCCACCCTCCCACCCCTTTCTCTAAGGGCCTTCCCACCTGGATCTCAGCATCCCACCTCTGCCTGCAGCTGCTGCCATTTCTCCCTGGTGTCCCTCAAGTCAGGTATTCCCTTTGTTTACTGTTCCATTCAGGTACAAAAATTTGATTAAACTATTATTCAGTTGCTTTTTCCCTTTGCTCTCCCCTGCAGGCTTTTCTCCACCAGACCAGCTACCACACAAATGAGTCTGTAATCTGAAGACAAAGTTGTCCCTGTGAGTCGGTTTTTGCCCCTCTGAGACACCGATCATTGAAAACCTTAACACTCTGAGCTGTCAAGACGTCAGGGAAATTCTGAAACATGTCAACTCCTTTTTAGCTGGTGAGACAAGAAATCAGCTGGATGGGGGTTTCAAGGAAAGCAGAAGAAATCATTCCCCAGACCAAACAATACCATTTTTCCCCCTTGCATCAGCATCGAGAGAAGATTCCGCTTTCAATCACTCCGGTGCAAAAATGTGCAGCTGCTTTGTTGCTTTGATTCTTGTGACAGCCCATGAAAGATCATCACTGCCATCTGTGCCCTCTGGTAGGTGAAGGGCTTGCTGGCTGGTTGTGCCAGAGCAAGGACTGTGTCCATGCAGCTCTAATGAACCTTGGCCGTGGCAGTATTAGTCTGCAGTGGGAGCTGGTGGGCACTGGAGAGCCCAGCCAGGGGCCAGGCGGATCAATAAGTCCACTCCTGGTCTGCAGAGCCACCCACAAAACTCTCTAAGGGGGATAGAGTTTCCCATTAGGTTTCCCAGGATGGTTAACCTTCTCTAGTTAATACTCTGCTCTTGTAGATTATTTCTTCTGAGTGTTATTGCATTCCAGAGTACCTGGTAATTTAATCTGTATCAGTGGAAAATCCTACAGGGTCTCTTTTGGGGTTTTAATGGCCATTTAAGGGGTTAAGACTGCTATGGGGAACCTTCTAGACCAACATTCCCAAATATTTTCATTCCAAATATGCAGATCCTGCTACTCCTCTGATGTCCCATCTGCTTCCACGGCAGCTCTTCCTGCTTTCTCCTAAAGGCATCAGTGGCTGGAAAGGAAACTCAAGAAGTCACAGAGGGTCAAATCAGCTTCTTCAAGAAAAGAAATCTTGCCACTAAAAGGAAAAGCAGAGCATGTCAGGGTTGTGCTGAATGGCTGTGATGAAAGTCATCGAGTCACTCCGTTTCTTATCCCAAACTCCAGGAAACACAAGCACTTAATGCTGCTCTCTTATGGACTTCAAAACATTAAAAATAAAAAACCCCTCTACAAAACATCAAAGTTTCTGTTCAAACCTGTTTGGTTTGGTACTCCAGCTGCAACTTTTCATGGTGCAAAAGCGTATCCTTCATGAAAGTCACATCGGAGAGCTCCTGAACACTGAACTCAAAGCCAAAACACAAAGCCTTGAAGTCCAGGTATATCACAAAGAGAGAGAAATGTCTCTCATCCTCAGAGCCAAGGAGTGTACAACTCCCTCAGAGGCCAAGTTGCCCCTGTAGGACGTCCCTCACTACTGTACCACAAATAGAAACCTATTTTTGTGTGGCGTCAGGTCCTGGAGACCATCCAGAGGCAGCTTTTCCAATCCACGCTGACTCCAGGCTGACTCACACCCTTAACTCACACACACACACCATTGTCTTTATTCAGATTCCCCACTTACACTGCAGGCATCTGACGTGGCTTAATTACAGCTTTTTTCCCCCCTTTTGTTTCACCCCGTTATATTTAGGACATTTATAAAGGGGTAGTGCAGGCATTAATGAAGATGTTTGGATTTCAAAGGTCTGCACTGGAGAGGAATGGAAAAAATTCCACATATAGAGGAAGCAGAGTCTGGGAGCATCCTCTGCCCTGATCCTGCCATGTCAGAGAGCCACGAGGGCATGGCCAGCTCCACCCAACCTGGCCTTAAACACTGCCAGGCATGGGGCAGCCACAGCTTCTCCTGGCACTTGCTATGGATGGAGGAGACAGGATGGGAAGGGCTCAGGAGAAATCACTTTAACACCTCAACAGAGCTTAAACAATAACAGTCTCCCTCTAGGCTTTCAAAGACACAACTTGGAGCTCTGTAGACAGAAATATATTTTTATTACATTCTAGAAAATGGTTTTATGTCACCAGCAATTGTAGGGACTGATACAATTTTCTCTTGGCAAACACTGTGCAGGGGACACAGCCCATGGAGGGCAACAATCCTCCTGCAGGATGGACTTTGTGCGTGAGGGCACCCACCACCCCACCCCAGTCAGAGCTGGAAGAGGAGATGATTAAAGAACAACTGCTCCAGGCAAAGCACATAATTGAGGAAAGGGCAGTTCACAGACAAGGAAAATAACTCAGTGCTGTTAACTTAGGGGTACAAACTGATGGTGTGACAGGAACAAGGAGGATGGGGGGGAAAATGAATCACTCTCACTTGCCAATTATACAGATTTTGAAGCCCCAACCCGCAACATCCTTGGCTTTTCTTGCCTTGCAGCACCAGGAGTGAGCTGGGGAACTCTTTCCTCACAGCCAACACTGTTTCTCTGCCCGAGGCAACCTGTGCTCTGCGAGCCCCAGGCAGATGCAGATGGAGAGCCTCATCCTGCCAGATTTTATGCAGGATGTTTTATTTATATACTCTTCCTCCCTGATTATACCCTGCTTGAAATAGAGCAACACTTTTTATTTCCACCGCTGCTCCCCAGTCCTGTGTCCCAGTAAATTTGCCTGCAGACAGTTAAAAAAAGCAATGAAAGGGATGAAGATCTCCCTGGTTAAGCTGAGCAGCTGGTGCTGAGCCAGGGTCTGCAGCCAGGTGAGTTGTGGCCCAGCAGCTGCTGAGGATGTGACCATACAAGTTTCCTCAAGGTAAGAACTGAAGGAACAAGCCCTGCTGACAAATAGAAGCATCATCAGATGGCACAGAAAGACCCAAATGACAGCCCTGCTGAGCTGAGCCCCCAGGGTGACCATGAGAATCTCCCTCAGAATTCCCATCTCCCAAGTGCAAAATGCAGTCAGTGCTAACAGTCCATCTCATTCCAGGCTGGAAAACCTCCCTGGAATGGGGGAAGCTCAAACACCTTGGTGAGCAGAGCTCAGGTTCCACTCTAGCCCTGAGGCCACAGGGAAGACAGGGTGGTTCAAGCACCAATTATTCACCAAATATTACTCCCATTTTATTTGGCCTCTTTTTCTGAAGCCTCTTTGTAAAAGCACAGAGAATGAGAGAGCTCAAAGTTGAGATGGAAAGGCTGAAAGAGCTGAATAAAGGCAGCATAAATCCGAGGGGAAATGGATTTAATGGTCCCAGGGGCTGCTGGAATGCTGCTCCATGCCCAGAGCACAGGCAGGGAATAGAGACACATCAGACCGTGACCTCAGTGGAGAATTGGCCAAACGCTGCCACATTTAACAGATTACAGCAGATTACACTGAATAATGATTGATTTCTCCAGAGCTGCATTTCACACATCTGGTTTACAGCCCAACCATAGAAATTGGCCCAGAGCTGAGTGGCCTGTGCAAGGCAGCAAAGAGGATTCCAAACACTGTTAATGTGCTGCCAGTCCCAGATATTCACACATACAATAGTGCAAACCTCAGCCTTACACACTTGTTTCAGACCACTCTCCCTTTTACACCAAAATGGCTGAGAAGTGGAGGGCAGAGCAGAGGTGCAGTTGTCAGAGCTGTCTGCAAGCTGTGGAGGGGAACAGAAAGCTTCAAAGAATAAAACTTTGATGAAAACCAGAAATGAAAGAGCATAAAAATGAACATTTTCTTTCTGTTTCAAAGAAATGATGCATTTTCCAGGACATACCATTGGCATTTCTGAACCCAAGTAGCTACAGATGAGAAGAATTGCATTGAGAAGTCTCCAGAAACACAGGGAGATAATAAAGACAGCCCCAACCTCCCATAGCCTTCCTTCCTTTGTCTAATATGGTTTATTCCACAAGGAGGGAGGAAAACTGTACGAAAGGCAATTGGAAAAGTCAACACTCAGCAAAGAATTCAAACGGTGAGACCAATGTGGCTTTCAGAATAACAAATGGCTCATTTCCCTTATCAACTGCACTTTTTATTATTATTATTATTATTTTTTAAGACCGGCTTCAGGCTCTTTATTCAGTTACTCGGACATATTGATGTCTCTTGTGCCAAATCAATATGCTTTCCTAGAGAACACAGAGTAAAAATCCATACTGCTGCTGCCTGGCAGTAAAATCCTGCAAGCCTGGTGTTCAGGAGCCTGAGTGATTGCTCCGTGGGTCGGGGATTGAGGCTGCCAAGCGTGGATGCCTGGATAATAAAATCGCCCATTTCCTGAGCTGATCTGCACTTACCCCCTCTTGGCCACTGACCTGGAACATCATTTGCAAAATCCATGTGCAATGCAGGTGAGCCCCTGAAGGCTCTGGGACCTACTCGAGGACTTTGGTTGGCAGCAAAGTCACACTGGCCCTGGAGACACGACCTTGGGAGAGATCAAGGCTCGCATTCTGCATTGTTTCAAAGATCAGCCTTGAGAACAGGCTCTGAGGAATGGTTTACACCAGTGGGGATTCCTCCTGCACACCCTGGGCACAGGTGGGTGCTGTGGAGGTGCCACCTCACAACTAACATTGGGGTGCTGAGGAGAAGGGGAGGCAAAGAGCAGCTTTGGACGTTGTTAATGCCCCATCCCTGGGAGTGTCCAAGGCCAGGTTGGACAGGGCTTGGAGCAACCTGGGCTGGTGGAAGGTGTCCCGGCCCATGGCAGGATGTGGGATGAGATGAGCTTTAAGGTCCCTCCCAACACAACACATCCTGAGATTCTGTGGTTCCATTATCTTTATATTTGTCCCAGGGTTAACCCCCTCGTGCAGCCACAGCCTGAGTGCTGCTCACAGGCACTTGTTTTATTGGGGCTCTCAAAGCTACAGCTGATTGAGGAGTTTTGAGCCATGGAGACAACTGGATGCTTAGGAGCCTTTCCAAAATATTTTGTACTTATCCCAACAACAGTGATAATGAGATGTCACCTGAATTTTAGGTCTAAATTCCACAAGAAACACTCAGTAACAATGTAGTCCAGCACTGTCTGAGCTGCACTCTGTTAAGGGACGAGGAATGCAGATCCACAGTGCTGCTCACATCAGTGTGCCTCTGCTTTTATACTCTGGCCCAGAGTTAGGTTAGTTGTTGGTTTTGCTTTGGGGTTTTAATGTTTGTTTGGTTCCTTTTTTTTTCTTTTTAAGGAGGGAAAAACAAAAAATCTGAAAGAGTTGTACAATGTTTGTAGAGTGCACCCAGAAGCTCCTCTGAGACAGTTACAGTGTAAGAAATGAAACAGGAATGGAATAAAACTTGGGCTTATCCTTATTTTTCCTACTTTGTAAGAGAATTATAGATGAACTTTTTTGTGTTTGAACTTTTTACTTGAATCGAACTGTCTTTTCTCTCCTCTGAATTCCCTGAAGGCTGGCCTCTCCCTTTCCACGTCTGCTTATCCAAAAATTGCCCAGGAAACTGCTTTGCTCCAGAGAAAACAGCCAAGGGCCTTTGATATCACTCATGTTTGGATGCTCTTGTTCACCTGGTGAGCAGATCCTGACTCCTCTTTGAAGAAGCAGATACCAGGCTGGAGTGCTGGCAAGCTTCATTTCAGCACAGAACTTCAATAAAAGGAGTTTATTCAAGCATTAATAGGAAACTGGATAAATAAAAATTATTATAGAAATAATGAATAAAAAATTATAAAACCTGTCCCTTTGAAATGCTGGTCTTTGCTCAGGATGAGCAGGACCCCTCATGCACCAAGTTTCCCTGTTTTATCAAGGATAAAAAACCCAGAGCTGCTTTATTAGAGACAAATTATTTATAAGGATTTTTGTCTTCTTGCATCTCCAAACCACTTTTAACAAGGTTGATTTGAGGCATTGTAAAGTAATTTTTTATACAGCCAAAGAGTTAGGAAAAGAAATGTTAGTTGGAACAAAGTGTTTCCTTCAGTGCAAAGGTTCTTCTCTCCCAGCTGCTTGGCTTTCAAACACACAGAGAGATCAAAGTTATTTGTTTTATATTGTCAAAGATACTGCACAAGGGTATGTGACTGGTTTTTGAGATCAGATTTATTCTAGACTTAAAAGGAATTTAGATTACAATGAAAGTTGACCTCATTCACCCCACTTTATGTTCATTATGATAACAGCCTATTCTGGATCATTTCTTGGGTCATGTTCAGCACAAGCATTTTTAATGAGTTTGTTGCCATGGATTTGAGTCACTACATTTGCATCTTCCTCTTCTTGGCTTTACTGTATTATTTTTTCTATTTTTTTGCTATTTTTTCCCCATTTCATTTAGAAGTAGGAATGTTAAACCCATCCTACAGTGTTTGTGGAACCCAACAACCCTCTGGCATGGTGCAAACCCCACTGTTATTGTTCCTTCCCTGCCCCAGTGAACTCAGGGAGGAGACCTTGTAAGAAGCATGTCAATAATTGATCTTAAAAGGATTTATGCCTATCTCAGTCATGCTTTCTCTGCCACATTTACTCCAACATATGTCTGCAATCTACTGGGGCAACACAAGCGGATCAGCCGTCCACATGACTGCACTTGGGAGCTAAAAATAACCCACTGGAGTGAATACATTAAGTTCTGTATGCAAAACACCTCGTGTTAAGTGTCTGTTTGCACTGCTGATAAAATGTGTGTTGAAATATCCATGGCCTTGATGTCTCTACTCACAGAATGGGGCTTTGGCAGCCAAAAATCCCACCCACCACAAGGGCTTAAATAGCAGGCACATTAATCTGTTTAATTTCTCCCTTCTCTGCTGTTTTGAAGGTCAGGTGTTTGCCTACTACTCCTAAACAGCTTTCATATTACCAAACAAAGAATAGTTAAAATGAGGTAATTAGGGCTCAGAGAGAAGTGTCGCTGAGCAGTCATTCAAATGCAAGAGGAAATTTCAATTAGATCATACTTGTTCCTCCTTCATGTTTGCTTTCTGCTAATCTTGGAGCACTTGAGCACTGAGAACACCAAATAGCCTGTCTGCCCCTCCACGTGTGAGCTGAGGGATGGGCTGGGGAGGAAGAGCCAAACCTCCACCTGCATCTGGAACTGGGTGTTTGCAGGAGGTTCAGAACACACAGTCCACATCCTTGCCTTGTTGGAAGTGAATTATCAGCTACTAAAAGAGGAGAAGAAACACAGAACATCCTGTATTGGAAGGGACCCACACGGGTCACTGAGCTCAACATGGGACAACCCCAAAATGCCACCGTGTGTCTGCCTTCTTTGCTGGTGACAGAAACATGGAACACTCAAAACCCCAAAGGATTTAGCAGAGAGATTCTCTCAGCACTACCCAGGAGCAGATCATGGCACAGCCCCCTCAGGCAGAACCAGCCTCTCCTCCCTCCCCTGGTCCCCTCCAGCCACTCAGCTCTTCAAGGGATGTGAAACACAGCACTGGCCTTTCTACTCCAGTGCAAAAGCCACCCATGAACTACTGTAACCACGGAGTAATTCTTCCACTGCAGGGGCTTTGGACAATCCAGACTGTCAATATTTGCTGCTTTCTCCACTTTGATTACATCCTTTAATATTTCTCCAAAAGATCTGCTAGTTAAAACAAAGTTCACTGAGGCTGAGCACTTTCCAAGGTTCAGAAGTTTGGTCCAAGTCCTCAAGCATTTTCCTAATTTTCTCAGTGTTTGGGGTTTTTTCCCTACAATTATTGACTTAATCTAAAAATGGGTGTGCATCTCACACCTATTTATGAACACACACACAATCACAGAATCATTTGTATTGGAAAAGATCTCTGAGGCCACCAAGTCCAACCATTCCCTCAACACTGCCAAAGCCACCACTGTGTCCCCAAGTGCCATATCTTTACATCTTTTAAATCCCACCAGGGTTTGTGACTCCACAACTGCCCTGGGCAGCCTGTTGTGGTGTTGGAAAACCCTTTCTGTGAAGAAATTTTCCCTAATATCCAATGTAAACCTTCCCTGGTGCCATTTCCTTTTGTCCTACCACTTGTTACTTAGGAGAACATCCAACCTTTGTCTCTCCACAACCTCCTGTCAGGGACTTTTAGAGAGCAATGTGATCCCCAATGTTCTCAAATATATATAATACACACATTTATTTATTCTCATGCAATTAAAGTATCTGCATATTCTCCAAGCCCCTTTATTAACACCAAAGGTACTTACAAGAGAATAAACATTGGCTATGGGTCTTGTATTTCCAGTAACCATAATTCCCAAATTCATACTCTTTCACATTAGTATTCTCAAAAAATTTCTGTAAAACAAAGTAAAACTATTTATGGGGGAGAGGAGAGTCAGTTTGAGGACAAACAGATGCTCATCCTCCCTTCTGAGCTCTCTCTGTCTGGAAGTTGTGCATCTGCACAACACACTCCATG
This sequence comes from Sakesphorus luctuosus, assembly GCA_013396695.1. Classification (NCBI taxonomy): domain Eukaryota; kingdom Metazoa; phylum Chordata; class Aves; order Passeriformes; family Thamnophilidae; genus Sakesphorus; species Sakesphorus luctuosus. The sequence goes on from VWZD01000177.1 coordinate 1,279,384, forward strand.
CCACAAAAATCAGCAAGTCTATGAGTAACAAACATGAGTGGAAGTGCATTAAAAAAATAAAAATACACCATATTTTTTGCTCTACTGCTTTGGGGGTTTATGAGCTTTCCATGAAAGATGCAAAGAACTGCAAAAAACTTCCTGTCTGGGGAAGGGAAACACAACTTTGTGCTTTCATGTTGGCAGGAACTTATTCCTGAATGGCCATTTGTGCCATTCATCCGTCCTGGAGCTGAGCCAAAGCCAGCCCAGAATAACTCTGCAAACACATGAGCTCTGTTGGCAGAACAACATCAGTATGAGCTGGTGAACCTCGGGGTGGCCAGAGCAGAGTGAGCTGGAGGGAAATGCAGCTGATGTGCCATCTCTGGGATGTGCCAACAGGAGAAAAAAAAGGAGCTCTGTGACAGAGAAAGGCAGGATGGGCAGAGCAGAATGGGCTGAGCTGGGCTGAGCACCTTCTGGCTTGGAAAATACTCATATTTTGAAAATAATCTTTATTTTGTGTAACACTTCGAGAGCAACCTTAGTTCTTCCATAATGACAACTGTTGCCGTAAGTCTGTAAGAAAGACTCCAAGCCAAGTTTTGTAGGAGATAAGATAAGGGGTAGTTACTTTAATGAGCAACCCCGCTCATCCAGGAATACATCACCGTGGGCTCCCCCAAGCTTTGATTTCTATAGCTTTTATAATATAATCTATCCAATCACTACAGTCCACATGTCCAGTTCCACCTCTGTCCCCTCCCAGTTCCCACACCCTGTTGAATTGGGTCTGGGGTCTCCGTGACCCTCCGTCTTCCTCTTCCTCCTCTTCTTCAGCACATAAAGGTCTTTTGGACACTCTCCAGGGCCCCGGGTCACTCTGCTCTGTGTTTATGTTGTCTCTGATAGCTTCTAATCTGGTACCTTGAGAATGAGACTAAATAATTGGCAGATTTTAGCGGCCTGTTCTGGAGCAGGGGTAGAGATAGAAGGACCTTATACTGTAAACTGCTAAATATTAACTCACTACAATCTACAGTGCTACATCTACTGTGTTTCTAAAATCTACAAAATGTGAAAAACTAAAAACCCCTTCGGCATCACAACCAAAATTACTGCATGGGAGATGATAAGCACTTGGTTTCTTTTCCATTAAGAAAGCTCTGCTGTGGGAGTTTCTTCCCATCAGGAAAACTTTAGTGCCCTGGAAGGTGCAATCTGGAGCTGAAAGGAGCCCAGAGAGCCACAGCCAGCAGGGCTGAGGGGAGCAGAGGACAACTGCTGGTCCCCGTGCCAGAGCAACGTGCCAGCCACTCATCTGAGCTGCCCAGAGCCACCCACGGTGTCACCCAGGTGACACAACCACCTCCCACTAACATTTCCCCAGGTTTTAGCCCAAGAATCTTCTCCTTTGGGCTGTCAGCAAATGTGACACACAGATCCAAAGCAGCAAAGACTGCTTTTGACAGCTCACGTTAAAAGAAATATGAGGGGAAAATGGATTGAAATAAAATAAGGAGTGAGGCGACAGAAGGGGCTTTATCTGATGGAAAGGATTTTAAAGTGGGATGTCTGATAGGCCTCATTAATCATCATCTACAAATAGGAAAAAGCTTTCATTTAAAATCATGGGATTGATAAGGTTGGAAATGACCTTTAAGAACATCAAGTCCCACTGTCAGCTCAGCAGCATCACTGCATTCACCACTCAACCACGTCCTCAAGTGCCACATACACATCTTTTTGAACACTTCCAAGGAGGGTGAGTCCACCACTTCCCTGAGCACTTGGTTCACACCAGTTTGTTTTTACTTATGCCCAAGAACTCCCTTGGAAATTGCTGTGAGCCAGACTATGAACATGTACAGACCAAAGGGAACACACCCCACAGGCAGCTGAGCCTCACTTTATTTCTCCTTACTTATCCTAACAAACTGGTCTTTGAGTATAAAAACTTGTAGAGTGCATTTCTAAGCCTCAAACACTCCACAAAATTATGCTAATTAGCCCAAGCCTCTGCTTATACTGCAAAAAACATCCTTTATCAGTCATTTTGAAGTGAACAAAGCCTGGTAAATGCTCCTGATTGATGGAGGGTTCCTTATTCTTTGTGCTGGCTCAGACCACATTTTAGTTATTCTATTTTCATCTGAGCACTTCTACATTATGACAATGGCAATTATGGCTTATGGGAAGGTGCCTCTTTAATGGGTTTGGGAGTGCACAACATTATATATGTGGATTTGTAAATAAATGATGCTGGTTCTTACTGGCAGCTTTTCCCACAGACCTGGTGCCTCTCTCCATCCCCAGACACTCTTTGCACAAGGAACACAGGAGATGGTGACACCAGATGACACAAATGGAGGGTTTCAAGGATTTTCCAGGCCCTGTCAAGGGCTATCTGGTCATCACTAACCCTCTGAAACAGCAACATCATTTTTTATCCCCCAGGATGAACAGGATCAATGCCACCTCTGCCATTCCCTGAGTGAGGGGCTCTGCCTCTGCTCTGGCACTGGCACAAGTGCCCTCAGGTGGTTCTCTAGTTCTCCTCACTGATATTTCCATAATAAGCTTTTTGCTAGAGAGAGAACTCACATTAAGTAGCTCTTCTTGTCCAATATTCCCCCTCATTTTTCCTCCTTGTCTCTTGCTAACATCTGTTGAACAAAACTGATAACAACAGGAGATCCATTACAGCTGTTCCAGGGGTGCACCAGCAATCCAGATGCTCCAGAGGTTAAAATCAAAACCATTCTCACTCTCGGAAAGGAGGGAGTCAAACACTGGGTGGATCTGCTTGGCCACTAACAGAATAAATCTTTATGGAATCTGTGATACTTGGTGTCCTAGTTCAGCAAGCTGGGACCAGTTTATCACTGTGTGGGTGTGACCAAAGCTGGGCATTCTAAACCCTCTATGTCATTTCTCATGAACTGTTAACCATGGCCCATTTGCAGCAGCTGCCCAGGGCACACCTGACCCCTCAGCCTGGGAGCTGGCTGGGAAAGAAGCCTGGCAGAGGAGCTGGGAGAACTCCCCTCCAGGGAGTCCTTGGCACCTCCACACCCACCTGAGGGCTCAGCTCTGCTCAGGGGCCAGCAACCGTTCCAAAATTCCCCCTGACTTCCAGTGTCAGATCCCCCAGTGTGGAACTCCCTGCCCTGGGGGAGGCACTGGGCATTCACACCTGAACCTGAGCATAGATAATTTTGGAGGTTTTGGAACTTGGGGAACCACTCATCAGATCCAGAGGAGGAGCAGACCCTGGACAGGAGAAGCCCACCACTCTCCACCAGACTGTGACATCATCTGTGCCAACAGGTTTGTCCCCTCCTTTTCCTTTGGACTCGGGGGAACCCCGTGGGGCTCAGCACAGGGGCCACCAAACCCCACTGTGTTTGTGCCCCAGGGGGCTGGGTTATACTGCTGGGTTTTGTGGATTAAACCCAATTTCTCTTTGTGCCATTGCATTTGTGCCATTCTATTTATTGTAATATTGTTATTTAATTGTAAATCTGATTTATAATCTCTTCCGTGTTGAGTTCATTTCTCCTGCTGGTTTACCTTTAAACCAGCACACCTGGTTATTCCCCTTGCTGGGATGTTTTGTGTTTCCCCTCCGTTTCACGTCGTTTCCCATTTGTTTGCTGTTGTTTGCAGCCAAAGGGCGTTTTCTCACTGCCACTCACTGGCACTGCTCCAGCTCCACCCAGGGAGCATATTAATCCTGACAATGCACCTGGGCTTCCACTCACTCTCACTTTGCCTTCCAATGGACATGTCCCCACACAATTTATTTCCTTGTTTATATCAGAACCAGCTCAAGAGCTGTGCACCCCAGAAAATCACCTCAATTATCAAGCTCAGCTACTTGACCAAAGGCTTGAAAAAGCTGTGAAGTTACTCTCAAAACTCTGCACTCAACTACATGAAGTTCTCTTAGTTTGCGTCCCATAATACATGTCTACCCCAGAGAAGCAATACACTGACATGAATTTATGTGCTTTTTATATTAGCAATCCTTTAGGAGTTCTTGGAGGAGACAGATGTTGCAGGTAAGAATTTTAAATACTTTGAAGGCTGTAACAATGTACTCAAGTGAAGAACCTCCTTTCCATGGATGCTGATCAAATATTGCCACCCCAGAGACTGCAGCTCTTGGCTTCCCAACCCAAGTTAACACAAATTTGACTAGGACATGCAAGCACTTTAGACATGTGAGGAATAAATAACATTAAGGCAAGTAGTTCATCACAGATGTGTTAGTAAAAATGAGCAAAACAAGGTCCTGTAATGACTGAGATAAATACAAGCAATCCCTCAAGCCCCTGATAGTTTCCCCAAAGCCTTATGAGTCTCTTGGTTCTGTAAAATTAAACCAGAAATCTAAAAATCATTAGCTTTATCCTAAGCTTTTTTCCCCCTGCTATTTCCATTTCTGGTCTAATTAGCAATACCTCAAAACCAGTTTTTCTGCCCTGGCATTTCTAATCCCTCCAGGAGAACTGTCTGCACTTCAGGAGATGTAGCTCTGATGTGGGCAGGAGCCTGAAAATCCAACAAGATCTGGCTGGAGCAAGACAGTGCTGACAGCACAGAGCATCCATTCCCAAGGAAATCAGGAGAGACATGTCAAACTTAATTCCTACAGAGCCAGCTGACCTCAAAACAGGTCAAGCCAGTGGGCGAGCTCAGGAATCAAAGTGGTTCTTAATGAGTATTGGAGGGAGAAGCCACCTGAACAGATGAATACACTGAGGAAGAGGGAGCTGAACTGTTTCATTGAGCAAGAGCAGCAAAGGGTCACAGGCCATGGGTGTGTGTTTTGGACCACAGTGTGTCAGCAGCCAAGAGAGCCAGGCAGTTACTGGCACGCTCAGGAAACTTCCAATAACACCCTTGTCTAATTTCAGTGAATATTTAAACCCTCACTAGGCATCAGCTCCTTATTCTGTTAAAACTCAGAGCTGGGAGGCAGGTTTGGAACTGAAACAGCCACATTTTGTGGCATCTTCTCCTCCAAATAACTTGCAAATTTCATTTTTGACCCATTTCTACAAAACTTTCTGTTGGGCTGGATTTTCCTCATTTTTATGCAGAGCATTGTATCCCCCAAAGTTTCCCTTTATGGAGACAAGGATAAGACAAAGTTATCTGACCAGACAGAGCAGTTGCAGCAGGAGAGATTTTAAATTGACTGTTTTAACATCATCAACAGTTTTAGCATCATTCCCTGTGCTGTGTTTCACGTGGTAACTGGTCCAGGAGGTTGCAGTGTTATCACTGCTTTCATTTCAGACCACAAACACTTTAACAGATCACTTTGCAAAGCTTCTCTCTCAGTCCTGGCTGGTTTTAGTGTTCACTCCATCATCCTCATCTCCAGCAAGCCACTCCAGCTGGCAAATATTCAGGTTTATAACTGTGTTGGTGAACTGCAGATTGCACATCTCCTGCCTCAGTGAGGGAGCTGAGACTGGCAGGGCTGGGAGTTAATTTTCTCACTCAGTATTTGCAGACAGTTGCTGTCTTTACCCTGACTGAAGGACTCAGAAAGCTCCCCATACTTCAGTGCACTCTTAAATCCCACCACAGCCCAGTTAAAGCTTTGCCTGAATTTTACACCAAGCTGCACAGAGGAAAAAGGTCTTTTTGACTTGTTTTTGCTGCTGCCACTAGGTGCTTTTTTTCCACTGCCATCCATAGGAGGAATTGTTCCTTTTCACTCCAAAGGGATGTCATTAATTCTGGTGTCTGTGTTATAAATGTGTGTTTTGTTGATATATTTTGTGTGTCATTCAAAGCCAAGGCTCTCCCGTTTCATAGTTCTGCAGCACAACTGTCACAGTCTGGAGCAATGCCCCATTGTGGAAAATGATTATCCAAAAAGTAATTAAATTAATTGACCAGGGAAGTGATTATGTGAGGCTGTGGGGATAATTAAAACTAACACATGTTTTGATGCATTTATAGCATAAATGCTCAGGGCCACAGTGTTAACTGGCCTTTTTAGTGCTGTTCTTCAGCCAGTGCAGCTATCCAGGCCCATCAGTGACAACTGGAGTTATAAATATCACAGAATCCCAGGATGGATTGGGTTGGAAAGGACCATAAAGCTCATCCAGTTCCATCCCCTGCCATGGGCAGGGACACCTTCCACCAGCCCAGGTTGCTCCAAGCTCTGTCCAACCTGGCCTTGAACACTCCCAGGGATGGAAATATATATATGAACTTTTTTTCTTAATGATATTCCTGTGAATGGATGAGGTTCACAAGGAACATGATATTTGCAAAATCATAAAGGCAGAAGAAAAGGTTGAAGCAGAATTGTTATTCACCAAATCCCTCAAAAGCAGAACTCACTGAAGTTGGCAGGGAGGAAGTTTGAAAGTAATAAAAGCAGGGTTCTTGAATTGTCTGCTTTGAGTTCAGTTTTTAGAGCAGATAGTGACCTGCAAAGTGCTGCCAGGGGAGGCTGTGAAGGCAGAGGATGAAAAAGGGCTTAGGTGGATTCCTGGACAACAGGTCTGTAAAAAGCTACTAAAAGCAGCAGGCAGGGACCTCCCCCTGACACCTGGAAGTTAAAGAACTAGATTTTCCGTCTCAGCTATTCTGCCCCTTGGTCTGTGCTGTCCCCTTGCTCTCCTTTGTGTGGGAAAACCTCAGGGCAGACCTGGAGGCCCCAGGAGATGTCCCATCATGTGCTCTGGATGGGCATCAGTGTCCAGCTTTGGGAGTGTCCCAAGGCTCCTGCTCAGGCTCCTGCAAAGACATCAGGACCTGCTGGAAGCAAGTTTGCTTGGGTGTACATAAACTTCACAGAACAAACATCATCTGAGCAGGAGAGAGATGGATGGACAGTCTTAATTAAGTGTTTCTTGTGTCATATTCTTAATAATTTGGTTGATATTCCTGCAGTCTGTTACAAACTTCATTAAATTTACTTGCCTCAGGGGCATTTCTACCTCTTATAACAAGCCTCATTCCTGTCAAAGATAAATTGCCTGATGGGATAAGTTGATCCTACACAAATGGAGCTTGCTTTGAACTTGTGGTGATAAGTAGCACCAGACAGGACGTTTCTCTGTGGTTTATCTTTGTAGTGATATGGCATGAAATAAAAATGGGTGTCACTTTGCTCCCTGAGCCGCATCCATCAGGCTGTGCAAGATTAGAAAATACCAGTCAACTTACAGAAACAAAAGGAAGTAAACTAGAACATTTAAGAAAAGACTTTTAGCTCTTTGATGTGTGCATTTAATATTGATGTGCTGATGTGATTCATTTTCAAAATTTAATCTTTTCCAGTAGATCAAAACCAAGCTCCAGTTTCAGTCATACAATGGCTTGGCTTGGATGGGATTTTAAGGTTCTTCCAGTTCCATCCCTGCCACGGGCAGGGACACTTCCCACTAGCCCAGGTTGCTCCAAGCCTTGGACACTCCCAGGGATGGGGCAGCCACAGCTTCTCTGCCCAACCTGTGCCAGGTCCTGCCCACCCTCACAGGGAGGAATTCTTTCCCAACATTCCATCTAACTCTGCCCTGTGCCAGTGTGAACCCATTCCCCTTGTCCTAGCACTCCAGTTCCTGATGAAGAGCCCCTCTCCAGCCTCCTTGTGGGCCGCTTCAGACACTATTCTGTAATTATTGTTTAAAGTCATCTCTGGATAGTTGTACAAGAGATTTTATTTCATATTTTTGAGAAACAGCTGATAACAGTCCCTTTGTTCTACACCTTCTGGGATTTTATAACCTCTCTGCTCTGTCCTCTCTTCTCCAAAGGATGCAAATCCTCCCATCCAGGAAAATATCTGATCACATTCCCTGAACCAGAACCAGGTGCCTCAGCACAGCTCCCCAATCCCACTGTTTTATGATGTTTTTTAAGTTGCTTTTGGTGTTGTGAGTCATCCCAGTGCAACCAGATCAACAGGACTCCTGACTGTTCTGCCATGCTTGGAGAACCCAGAATCTATTCCATAATTACAGCAACTATAATGCTTTAATGTTGATGTGGGTGTAATCTCTTAATTAAGACATATTTTAAAGAGCTTTTAATGCCTGTGATAAAAAAACATTGAAACTTAATGCACTAACTGACTACCAGCATAACCTACTTTCTTCCAAATAAGAAAGCAGGGAATTATTAGACATCAATGCATCATTCGCTAATGAGTTGTAATTCTGTATTAATTTACCAACCAGCTGATTAGATATGAGAGATTTACAACATATATTAGAGATTTTGGTTCCAGAAAACTGGCTCAACATCAGGAAAAAAAACAAAATTAAGTTATTAAATTTTTCTCTATGGTGTACCTGCAATAATTAATTAGTTGGCATTTAAGTAGAAGTTGTTAAAAACTGGTCTCAACTGATAGTTTATAACATCAGGAATAACTGAGGCATTAGCACAAACATCCCCTGCAGTGCACAAGGATTCCACACAGTGCTCCATGTGCTCCCCAAAACAGCTGTTTGGGGACTTCCATACTTGGGGCTCTTCCTTTGGTTTTAAAGTCCTGACTCTAGAAGTTTGTCCCCTCTAATTTCTAGTTATTAGCAGAATCCTTGTTGCTGTTTTGGTCCTTTAAAAAATAAACTCTATGAATCTTTTGGAATGTCTGAAAAACGGAGGCTTAGGCAGTTTTGTCTGTGCAACCTATGGTGGAAAGGCATAATTTTTTAATGCAGAGAGATGGTTCAAAGTTGTTTTCTGACACCACCTCCCTTTTATTGCCTCTAACAGTTGCAATCATGTATTTCACATTCTCCCAACGCGTGCTCAAGAGTTATTTCTGGGAAAAGATAATAAGTAAGTAACAGAGAACAGAGAAACATGACAAAAATCTCATTTCTTCGTGTAGCAGTTTTGGCTCTAGTCAGCACAGGTCCCCATTTAGGCCTCAGTTTTCAGCAGGCCTCAAAGGACGTGACGCAGATTAGAGGGGACAGGTATCATCTGACTTAAGCAGCCAAAGAGGTATTTCATATCATCTGACATCATTAGGAAGCGTCGAGGAGTATAACAAGCCAGAGGGGAGGAGTTTCTGCCCTTTCGGTCCATGTTTGGGACCAGGAGGGTTCCTACTCCCTGACTGCTGGTATCAGGCCCTGCTGCTGGTCCGCGTGGCTGTTTACCTGGGGAAGTGAGCATATTCCTGTTCATTCCTTTTTCCCTCTTGCTGGGAGGTTTCCTTTGGGGAGGAGGTTTGGTTGGTTCAGAATTCTGCTTGTTGGCTGGGGCGACCTCGGTGACCTGTCACTATGTGCTATTTCATATTTGGTGTTAAGCTTTCCACTTCTCTATATAAATATAAGAACTTCACCATGTCCAAAGCCTCATTTCTGGTTTTTCCCCTCACTCTCCTTCTCTGGGAGTGGACCTTTTGACTGGGTACCAGGCAGTTGGCATTTTGCCAGCTTAAACTATAATACTTCAAGAGATGAAACCCTGGGTGTGGGGGTTATATCCAATGGATACAGACATTTATGGAAGTGGGGTGGTGCCTTCAGAGACCCTGAAGGGAATTTGAGACCTGAAATTCCATTTTCAGAAGGGACATTCTGAAACTCCAGCTCTTGCTGTAGGGCAGAGCTGCATCAATTCCTCTGGTTTAGGGTAAACCCATGGTATTAGTCCCTATAAATGTTTGATGTGCATCTACAGCACAGTTTTAAGATGTGCACTGAAATCCTCAAGCTTTATATCTTTCAGAAGAAAACTCTCACTTCTTAACCATCTCATACAGATGTTTCCACAGCAATAACACAGTGATGGTGCTGCTCAAATTCGTCAAGATTTAGGTATGAGAATATTCATATAAATTCTATGTCCTGATGCCATTTGTGTCCAAGGATGGGCTGTTACTCACAAGTCCTATCAGCACCACCCTTATTTTTTAAAAAAGCAACAATAACCCACTTTTTTTCCAATGAAGAGCCAAACTTGCCCACTTGAGGTATCTGAGGGACTGTAGAACTGCAGACACACTGTCAGAAGGTTCTGTGCAACAGCTGAAACAAGAACTTCCCACCTCACATTTCAGGTAGTCAGATCATAAGGAGGTTTTCCTCCTGTTTTTTGCTCCCTTTAATACATTTTCTTTTTATCTCAGCTCCACCTTGAAGCCCAAATACGTTATTTCCAGAGGGCTGGAAATGCTCAGTGTGCAGCAGAGGAAAACTCCTTTGGGCTGCCAAAGTTTCAGGTGTTCCTCTTCTAGAAAATGGACTACTTTGAACGTTTACTGGTTTGGTTTTCAGTTTCTGTTTTTAGATTCCTTTAACCATGTTGGACTCTTGTCTTTGGGAAAGGACTGTGATCGCTCTTGCACATTATCTCAAGTCTCATAACTCAGAAACATACATCAAGGAGAAGCATCGAAATGTTAATTTTAGGAATAAGATCAGGAATTTATCTATTACACATCCCCTTTTTGTTTTGCCAGTTGCAAAATAAACTCATTTTTATTGACTGAATATCTCTGGATCCAGCTGCTTTCAGCCTGACATGGCTCATCCAGATTTGTCCTCTCCAAATTCCTTTGGAGGTGGCAGCATTAAAACTTCCAGCTTTAAAGAAATGACAAAAAGCAATTAAGAATTAGGATAAACAAATGGGAGCTAATGGAAGATCTCAAGGGGGGAAAACAACTTGCTGCTTTAGCTGCAGCAAAATTAAGCACCTGCTTAATTCTTGAGGTTTTGCTCTGTTCCCTGGAGGATTTTCCCATGAAATGTGTTAATCCCAGCAGTTCCTGATATAGAGTCAGTGGCACCAAGAGGAAGAATCAGGCAAATTCAGTGTCTTGTGAAGAGGAAAGTGGGATGCTGAGAGGCCTCTGGGTACAAAGAGCAGCAGCAAAGCAAAGATGACAGTCCTCACAGTGAGAAGTGTCTTACTCTGCTGAAACTTGAGAAAAGCCAAGAAGAAAGGGCTCACATGAAAAGCTGCTGCATATCTAGAACAGCTGCAACATCAGGAGGAAAAATAGCACAAGAGACGTGAGTTATTGTTGCTCAGGACTGTGAAGTATTTTTGTCTCCACACCCAGAGCTGAGCACCTACTTCCATACATTAAAACCTAAAGGAGAAATACCCACGTGAAGGATGCAGTGATGTGCTCACACCCTTTCATTTGTCACCAAATGGGAAAAAAAATCCCACTAAACCCCCAAACCCACCAGCCCCCCTAATTCTCTAATCCCCCTCATTTTCAGCTTCTCCCCTGGCTGGGCTCAGTCCTGCCTGGCACAAACCTAAGTGATAATTGGACTTTATCTCAGCTCAGACTCCAGTTTTGTAGCAAGACATTTTTTTGCATGCACTGTTTGTACAGAGGAATAAATTCTGCACCTGCAAGCTCTGCTTTGGGAAAAGCACCACAAGCATCAGTGAATTCCCAACACTCCCATTTTCCTCTTTCTCCTCTCCATTTCCCCCCAAAGTGACCAGTTTTATTCCAGGAAAGGCATCATGAATCTACCATTCCACAGCTAAAGCAGTGGGTTAGATCAGAAAGATTTAATAAGGGGGGAAAGAGGGAAGGGAATGGGGGAAAGGAAAGGGATGGGGAAAATGAAAGGAAGGGGGGGAAAGGAAATTATTAGAGAAAAAGGAAAGGAATAGGGGAAAAGGAAAGGAATGGAGGAAAGGAAAGGAATGGGGAGAAAGGAAAGAACTGGGGGAAAGGAAAGGAATGGGGGGAAAGGAAAGGAATAGGGGAAAAGGAAAGGAATGGAGGAAAGGAAAGGAATAGGGGGAAAGGAAAGGAATAGGGGGAAAGGAAAGGAATGGGGGGAAAGGAAAGGAATGGAGGAAAGGAAAGGAATGGGGGGAAAGGAAAGGAATGGGGGGAAAGGAAAAGAATGGGGGCAAAGGTGGCAAAGTTGGTTGGGGCAGCTTTTCCTGGCAGCAGGGACACACATCTCACCTCACCCAGATGTCAAGAGGGACCATGCTACCTTTCCCCAGGGACATTTTTCCCGTAGTGGGTTGGAGCTCACCCCAACTCCCTTCTCCATTTCCAGGAGGAATAAACTGCGGAGGGGGTGGCTGAGCCCTGCAGGGCTGAGCTTACAACCGAGGCTCAGCCTTTCATGCATCAGCAGCAGCAACCAAGGGAGTGTGCAGGGCAAACGACTCCCTCCCTTGCAGCTGTTGCAGGCCCATTACCCTTTAGTGCTGCTGCAGAGGCAGAACCAAGGGCAGGATGTGTGGATGGTGCACCTGAGCAAAGAATTGCTGCTGCCTCGTCCTTCTGGGTTCACTGAGCCACCCCCAAGGGCACCCACAACACACAGCCCTGAAAAACCCCTGAGACTACAAATTCAGAGGTGAATTGCAAAAAAAACCCAAACCAAACCAAACCAAACCAAAAAACTGGTTCAGCACAAGACTTGAAGAAGTGGAAACAGTTACATTAATTGGGAAAACGTGTCCCAGGAAGGAGGCAACTCTTCTGCCACAAAGCAGCTGGACTCCCTGTCAAGGAATTTCAGAGGAAAGGACATCAGCTCATCATCATTGTCTCTGTGAACAAGTCATAGCATTGCAATTACAGTGAGGGTCCCCTGTGCTCTGCTTGTCTGTGCACAATATCACTAATTTAGGAAGGGAAGGGATTCTCAGAAGTTCAGAGAATTACCCAGCGCCCTCCAAGCTGAAGCTAAATGGAGTTTTCTGCACTTCCCATCTGTTCATTTTATATAATATGTACACTTTTCTCGGAATTAGATTGTTTTCCTCCTCTTTATCCATATCCACAGAGCTTTTGTGAGAATGATCCAGGGCACAGACTCAAGATGGAGGGAAGATCCCCTGCTCAGACTTGTTATGCAAGCATTACTCAAAAGGAGAGACAAAAGGAAACAAAAAAGACCTGTATTCCTTTTCCCAGTTACGAGAATTATGAACAACTCAGATGAGTTGATCAAGGAAATAAAGAAAAAACCTTGTATCAATTGTGTGACTCTAAGTTGGCCTCATCTTCTGGGGTACCTTGTCTTGGTTGTTGTCACAGTCTGGATGGATGGACAAGGAGCAGAAGAGCATTAGGAACTGAGGTGGAGGACACTGCCAGGGGCACAGATATAGCAGTGGGGAGGTTCTACAGCAAGGAATTGCAAGTAACAGGAGGGTTACATCCAGGAAATGCAGGATCAAGAAAGTTTCTCCCCAGCCACATGGAAATCTGAGCTCCCAGCCTGGTTGTCCAACATAGGAGACAACTCCATGGTCAGTGCTTCTGTCTCAAGAGGGCCAAACACCTCATAATGTCAGTATAAGGTTTTCCAGATCCAATAAAAAGAAGCAAACAACTGGACTGGAACAGATGCCTTTCTGTGCACACCAAGGTGGGGCATAAATGCCAAAGTTCTCCCTGTGACACCTCCTGTTCCTTCTCCTCCAAACCCAAAGCCGGCTGGGCTGGCTGCACATTCCCTCTGCCACTCCCTACCCTTCTCCATAGCAGAGAGGAGAAGATGTGAGTTGACAGTATCTAGATTATTTATGAGGATTAACTCCCACAGGACTCCCCTGGATGTGCAGCAAACACTTGTTATTATCCCATCCCATCCCAAGGAAAACCACTCAGCTCTGATGCTGGAATCACTCCCCCACAGAGGAAGGTCCTTTCCAAACAAACCCAGCAGGCTGCTGCCTGTGCACAGGGAGGTGGCTCGTGCTTTGTTCTGATTCCCTTTCCAGGTCTCACTCTAATAGACCAACATCACCAAGAGTAGGTGTTTCTCAATAATATTAGAGCCATCACAGCAATTCTTTCAGGAGCAGAGTGTCCTCTCTGTGTGGAGAGCACTCTCAGAGCGTGACACATTGAAACAGGGATTTCAGCTTTTGTATTGACCCTTCTTACAGAGTTTATCAGTATAATACCTCTAAAGCCAGAGCAGATGTTTTAGTGTGACCACTGTAACCTTTCCAGGGGTTGAGTTAAGGTGAGGGCTCTCAGCTGCAGAAAATGCTGGGAGCATTGTTGGATCATCCCATCAGGAGGCACCTCCAGGGCTGCCAACCAAAACACATTTTCAAAACTAATCAGGGCCAAATGAGGTGGATAATTTGGTGCACATTCCCTGGGCATTTCCTAACTCCTTGCTGCGTTTCCTGGGAGGGTGGGGTGTAAAGAGTAACACCTTGGCTGGGCTGGCAGCTGAGCAATGGGCAGAGTGCTCAGAGGATTCCATGTAATTCTCACGTTTGGCCTTGGCTGCAGATTGGAAACAGCTAAACAAACCCTCCTTTGGGTTTCTCAGAACAGGGGCAGTCAGTGGTGGGCATACATCAGCCTCTCCCCTCCTCCAGGCAACAGGACCCCTCCCATGTCCAGGTCAGGGCTGTAGTACCAGAGTCATCAATGTGTGAAAACTCATGGCCTGAAGCCCACAGGGTGATGCAATGGTCCGTTGTGGTTTTGGAAACACTGAAATCTTTAGAAAACAAGTGTTGCACTTTGCTGCTGTGAGAAAAGAAAACAGCTTTTCTTTTAGAAATCCGCTCAACTTGCCTAGCAGGGAGAGAGCAGAACTGTGCAGCTGCATTCCTCCAGCTTGGGGAAGAACATTTCCATCAGGCGTGACCTCCCAGCACAGCACAAGCGAAGGGTGAGGCTCATCTGCAAATGGCACAGCAGGGAGAGCTCTGCACAGCAGAGAGAGCTCTGTACAGCAGGGAGAGCTCTGTACAGCACCCCTTCATTTGCATGAAACCCCATTAATGCTAAAACAATACCCCTGTGCACATGCCCTCCCACACAGCCCTGCCCTGCTCGGTGCCATCGAGGGCTCAGCTCCTGCAGCCACAGCCAACGTAGGTGGGTTGGAACAAGCAAACGTGTTCTCTCCTGATAAAGAAAAGCTCCAGCAGGCAAAGGAAAGAGTGAGAGTTCAGGCTGGAGAGCCCTGCAGGGTACAGAGCAAGGGGCATTGTGAAGGCAACGGATCAGGCACTATTTAAAGCTACTGATCTGTTCCAAGCTCTGGCTAATTACCCTTATTTCACCCCAGATTGTAAGTTTTGTTTAATTCAGCTTAAATTCCAGTGCAAACCTTTGGTTAGAGAGTGGGCAGGAGGCTGAGGGCTGGGGGAGAGCTTAGTGAGGTGCTTTTGAGAGGAAACCCCCACTCCTGGCTTCCCCACCCCTGGCTGGGGCTCCCAAACCAAACCACATCCCCCAGAAATGCCTCTCCCTGGCCATCCACAGCCCTTGTTCAGCCAAGGCCCATCGCAACTCCCAGGGAGGTGGTGGAGTCACCATCCCTGGACACAGTCAGGGAAACACTGGATGTGTTCTAGTTGATGAGGTGGGAACCAGTCACAGGCTGGACTTGATCTTGGAGGTCTTTCCCTACCTAAGGGAGTCTGTGAACTGAGCTGGTGGGGGTTGGAGCAAGTTCCTGACGGACCAGCTCCCACTGGGGTTACTGGGCCAGCTCAGGGACCAGCACAGGGTCCAGCACAAGGACCAGCACAGGGAGCAGCACAGGGACCAGCACAGGGTCCAGCACAAGGACCAGCACAGGGAGCAGCACAGGGACCAGCACAGGGTCCAGCACAGGGACCAGCACAGGGACCAGCACAGGGACCAGGACAGGGACCAGCTCAGGGACCAGGACAGGGACCAGCTCAGGGACCAGCACAGGGACCAGCACAGCCCATTCCACAGAGATTCCCATTTAGCTCCCATTACAGTCAGAGATGCCAAGACTGGATTTAGCACCATGACCAACCCCTCCCTTGGGTGCCTCTCAGCCTCACAATGAGCAGCTCCCTGGGAGTGTTTCATCTTGTTGCTTTCCCCTACAATAGGCAAAACTAAACTCCAAACTCTGAGTCACAGGTGCTGCATTGCCCCAAACAGCCTCACTGGCTGGGCTGTGTCTGCATGGCTTGTTCCCAGCTTGTAACATCTACATTAGTCCAGTCCTAAGCAACACTATTTAACTAAATTGTATATTTTGAGCTTCATTTCCCTGTAGAAGGGTATAAACCCAAAAGCACAATGCTTAATATTTTCTCAAACGTTATGGAAAACCATCCCCAGCAGACAATAAATGCCACAAATAATTCCTGTGCTTCCAAAGAAAATCAATGTCCTTATCAACAGCAAATGGTAACTGCAGTTATGAATATTTAACATACAGTCTTGCTGTGAGTTTAGAAATGCCTTGAATGCCCCAACCCAGCCCTGCAATAAACCCCACGGTCTTGGGGGATATTTTTTTAATAAAAAGAAATCAGAAACATTAAAGCTAAGCCATTAAGTGCAGGAAGTAGTCCTGAATGCCAAATGCAATCTGTGCAAGCCATCAGCATATCCCAGCCCCAAGTCAGGGCCCTTCTTAATGTATTTCACATTTATTCTTTTTGGATGATAAAACCAGAAAATGTTCTTTGTGTTGCTAAATAAACAGCAAGTGCAGGTCATTTTAGGATGATACCAGTACTTAAAAGAGCTGAATAATAAGTCAAAGGCAAGGCCAGGCCTGCACATAGAACTGATATTGTTATTGCTGCAGTGAATCCAGGGAAAAGCACAGTTTTCCCAGATTTGCCATTATGGGATGCTGCAGGTGATGGAGTCATCACATCAGGAGCACCAAACCCACCACATTTAGCCAAATGTCTTGGTCAAACCCCACTGCTTTCTCTCTTTTGTCCTCTGACCTTTAATGTATGAGGTTTGAACCCTCTGTATCTTATTTTCCCCCAACCCTGGAAGTGTCCAAGGCAGGTTGGACAAGGCTTGGAGCAACCTGGGCTGGTGGGAGGTGTCCCTGCCCATGGCAGGGGGTGGAATAAGATGATCTTATAAATCCCTTCCAATCCAAACAATCCTGGGATTCCTCTGGACTAAATATGTTATTAGAAGATCCAAGCTAAGCCTTCCCAACCCCTCTGGGGCCGTGGGAGTGAAGACACAACCCCTTCTGAAGGCCCCTGGACTCCTGTTCATCCTTGTGCTGCAATCACAGGAGCTTTCATAGAATCATAGAATCACAGAATCCTAGAATGGATTGGGTTGGAAAAGACCTCCACCATCATCAAGTCCAACCCTTGGGCCAACTCCAGTCCCTTTACCAGATCATGGCACTCAGTGCCACGGCCAATCTGCGTTTAAAAACCTCCAGGGATGGGGAATCCACCCCCTCTCTGGGCAGCCCATTCCAAT
>VWZD01000177.1:1296608-1386814 GCA_013396695.1 Sakesphorus luctuosus
AAGGATCACCTTTCAACCTGTTCTTCCCCACTGGGAATTTTCAGCAGCTTTTTTATCCAAAAAAATTCTAGGATTCTAGAACTGCCTGACTGCTGGTGTTTCTCCCTTTTGTTCACCAGCTCAACCCTGTGAGTTTACAAACAAACACTGAAAATAAAGCAGTGACAATAACAACATACCCGACCACTCAGGCTCAGGAAACACTTAAAGCTCATCCTAATGCAGCCAGTTTTTGGCTTTATTTCTACCAAATCTTTTAGGATCCCCTCAAATTTATTAAGATTTTAGGATCAAATTTATAAAGTTATTGATAAAATTATTATTTGAAAATGGCAGGATTTTGTAGTTACACCCATTAAATTTTAAAAACAAACAAAAAATGGATTTTTTTTCTTAGAACATTAAGTCCTGAAAAAACTTACTGAGTAATTTGAGCACCAGACATCTAGGGGTGAAACCAGCCTATGCTGGGATGAAAATATTTGAATTCATTATTTTCATGCTCTCCATACAAGACCCCAGACTTTGTATGATTTCAGGATCTCAGATTTTCAGTGGAGATCACCCAAAGCCCTGCTGTTTGCTGGGCAGGAAGGGATGGGAATTTGGGAATTTGATGTTAAAGTTTCTCTTAAGTAATGACTTGTGTGCATAAATAACTTGGGGAGCTGTCAATAAATTCCTGCTCAAGTTCTGTCAAACAGAAGAGTAATTATGGCTTCTGCTTGTTAGCAATGAAATGAGACATTAGCTGAGCTAACACAGAAACAAACACCTCCTGATTTCATTGAAGATTAATGCTAATGTGCCAAATTGCCAGCCTCGACTTAATTGCTCTTTTTTATCTTTCTTAAATGATAAGCAGCAGCCACAGAAGTGGTTCTGGTGACCTTGGATTTACAGAGACCTTCAGTCCCAGGCAAATCCACTGCTTTTATTGCTCACTGGGGTAACTCCACTGAGGGTCACAATGGCCCCTTCCAGATTTCCAACCTGCTCTGCAGAGCTCAGCTTGGAGTTTGTGTCTAACAGGATTCACCTGAACCCCCACAGTCCAAGAGAACTGTTTTTCTCTCTATGTGGCAACCTAACCCCCAATTTTTTCACTTCTTTAGACAAGTGGCTCCTTTTCCTTCTCCATTAGTGTTTTGCAACAATATATTTGCAGTAGGAAAAAATATCACACAGCTACTTCCCATCTCCATGGCAACCTCCTGCTCTGGCTCCAATTGATAAATATTGTGCAAAATCCTGTTACTGGAGGTTAGTTGTGGCAAAAATTATACATTATCACTCAAAAATAACTCCATAATATTTAACATGTTCCCTGGCTGGACACCATGGCCTGGTTTTAGCCCTTGTAGAGCTGAGCATCCTTCAGTTTATCTCTGGTTTTCCAGGCAGAAGGTAATTGCAGACATGGTTTAATCCATTCCTCTGTCCAAGCTGTGACTTTGCAGAGGTATTTTTAAGTGTCACAATCATTGAATGGCTTCACATGAGCCCAAAGGAGAGGAGAGAACAAGATCCTCCCCACAGCCCTCGAGCAAATCACTCAGAGAAAGCTGCTGTTGCAACATCTGTCCATCAGCTGCTCCTCCCACCATGAACCAACCTCTTCAAGCACAGAGAGGAGACAGAGCACAGGAATGTCCTTGCTCATCTCCTGGAGTAAAACCTGGGTAGGACTGAGCAGAGAAACCAAGGCAGAAGGGAAGGTTTCCACAGTTCTGTTCTCCTGCACAAAGCAAAGGGGCAGAGCTGCCCAAAGGAACTGGAAATCCCTGAGCAAAGCCCTTGGTCTTCCTCCTCCTTGTGGGCTCTTCTTTACTGGGATTTGTCTTCCTCTGACTTCAGCCTCACCACATCAGCAGGTCCAGGCTGTCCCTGCTGAAAGGGCCCTCCAGGCAAAGTTCAAATTACCAATTCTGTGCCCTTTTGAGCTGTTTTCTTTGCTTGCAAAGGCTGAGTCAGTAACCTTTGCAAACACAGAGCTTATGGTGGGATGCCTCCAGCTGCATCCTCAGACATCTCTGCCTGGTGAGGGAACATTGCTGGGCATTGCAGTGTCATCCTCTCATGGCAGAAGTATTTTGAGACCTTCCCAGCACCCAAACCAGACCCTGATCTTTGAGGGACTGGCCAGATCCCAACAGGGAACAACCCTGGAGAGCAGCACTGGTTTGGGCCAAGCCCCCGCTCCGGCTGGTCCCTACAAGCCTTACTTGTGCTGCCAGGTCACCCCTGCAATCACAGCCCAGGTAGAGCATCTCAGGAAGAACCTGGGCTATTTGTGGACCCAGAGGGTAAACTTAGCTTGGGCTGCCCAGGAGGGAACAGGTGATCAGTGCTCTGCACTGCCAAGTGCCATCAGAGCAGCCCATTCGGCCAAGCATCAGACCTGGGGCTGAAGACAGTCAGAGAAGGGAGTACCCAGCCAAGTTTTCCCAGTAGGTAATGATCCTCAAAATTCAAATTTTCTACCTTGTTAATTGGATTTTTCTACCTTCACCTTAATTCTTTGTGGTCTTTGCGTGCCTTTCTCTGAAGAAAAAGTCTTTCAATACCTGTGAAGGTACTTATCCAGTGAAATTAAGTTACAAGCTTCTTTTTGATAAGATAAACAGACTGAGCTCCCTCAAATACTCTCTACAGCCCTTAATCATTCTTTATTAATCTTTTCACTTCAGTGACACAGCAGCAGAAAGGTAAAATAAATAAATAAATTGTGAAACAAGCTGGGAAAAGAAAGGAGATGCAGGAATCTGATATCCCAGGGAGGGAACTGTCCAGGATTTCACAAAATGTGTTCAAGTTGTTATACAACCACAGCAGAAATTTATTCCAAAGATCTTCATGAGGTGCAGCAGCGCTGCCCTAAGCAGGGAAGGGCACAGGGAGCCAGGGGAGCTGCCTAATGCCAGGCTGAGATAAAGGGACAGCCCTTGTATGGCTGAAAGCATCCCAGACAGGGAGTTGGATGGGGCTGATAAGCTGAGCTGTCCTTTCAGTCGAGGTTTCAACATGGATTTCAACATGTGCTCACAAAACCCCTCCCAGATGCACATCAGACCCAGAGGAAAAGGCAGATCCCTATCACAGCACTTGGGAAGCTGCAGCAGGGACTTCTGCAAAGATTAGTTTGTAATGAACATCAGCTAGGCTTGAATTAGGTGGTGCCAACCAGCCAGCTGGGAATTCTGCACGTTGTATTTGTTGATTTGCAGATTTAGTTGCAGTATTCAAGTCTCCAACTGCTCCCAAGGGTAAAGCAGCCCCCTGAGATCACAGCAGTGCTTTCCTGTGCTCACACACAGCTCATTCCTCTCCTCAGAACTGTTGTGCCAGGCCAGACGGGCACCACGATCCCCAAACACCCTCTGGAGTGGGTGCTGATGGGTGAGAGCACCAGCTGCTCCTTTCGCAGCCCAGGGAAGGCCACAGCAGCACCCTCAAGAGTGTCCCACCACGGAAAACATGAAGAATTCATTTTGGTCCAAAAGAAAAATGTTTAAAAAGCCACTATTTTTGAATTGGTCATCCCAAACCATCACCTGGGAGTTTGTCCAAGGGTGAAATTTGAGACTGGCTCCATGTAGAGAAAAAAAGAAATATCCATGGGACTGTGCAAATGCTGATTTACCCCCAAGGAACATGGCATGGACAGAAAACCAGATCCACCCACGATCCCCATCCTGGGAGCCCCAGAACACACTGAGAAGAGCAAAGCCTGGTCACCCCAGTTCTAGTTGTGACACAGCAATTATTGCCCTGCCACAACAGTTAGATGCTCTTTTTTATCCATTTTGCAGATTCAGTGTAAGGTAAGATGGTCACTATAATTCCTTTCTCCTAAAAATCCTCCTTCCAGACTTCCTGCAACAGTTCACACTTGCAATTCTCATTCCATTTTTAAAAACTGGTTCACTTACACATGACAGTGACAATCACAGTCTCATTTGTTATATCACTGACCCTTTCATTTGATTCATTTATAATGTAATTGTCAGCTCAATTTGGTCAAATATGTCTGAACTCAAACCATTTGCATTAAAGGTAATACATCTTCCCCCTTTTATTCCCTGCATTGTGGCAGGTGTTGCTTGAAAATCCAGTTGGTTCCAGCCAAAAGCTGCTGTTTAGTTAATAAATAAATGATTGATAATGGGGAAAAAATATGCATGGATGAAAATCTCTGGTGAAAAATGGATTTTAGGATTATAAAATTCAGACATTACCATTTACACTTCTTGCTGGATTAAGATGTGGACCTTGTGGGTGGTGGGAATTACCCAGCACAGCCTTAGGAACACCCACAAAAGTGATGGGATTGAAGTTCCCCAATCTCTGAGTGATTTATACATATCCGAGTGATAGACGGGACTTTTGTTCCTGATTAATATATTGTAATTAATTCTCTGAAGAATCTTTGCTTAGGAACTTTATTAAATCCCATTAAGACTAATGAATTGTTGTTGTTTCCTAATTATATAGTTGTTTCTAGTTTAATGAACTGTATATTAATAGACTTATAGAACAGATATTTTGCTTTCAGGATGGAAATACTTTAAATAAGAGATATATATTCTTGTTAATGGCAGCAGTTGTCAGCTACAATCCCTTCTAATGAATCTGTTGGACAATCCTGTCCTTTCAAATAGAGATCTTACTTATTTTGTTAGCTAAAGAGGTGAGAACCACCACACCCCCTCCTCCCCCCCCAAATTAAATGTATTATGATGTTTTATGTAAAGCTGATATTTTCCCTCCTGTTAACTCATTTTTCGTTGCAAAAGCAGATCTCCATAAGATCATCAGGCCTCTGCAAGCAGCTGAGTGTTTCAAGTGATAGCAAGAAGGAAAAGCAGAACATTGCAGGGCAGAGGCCCCAGGAGAGGATTTATCTCCACGGAATAAACCAACTACATGGATGTTTTTTTGGCTGAAACCCATTTTGAAGGACACACGTGGTGACAAAATCCCACCCCAGACTGAGGCCACCAGCATCTCACAGGCTGGAAGCAAACCCTTGTTGAGACACACAGCACCATGAGCCAAGGTTGGGGAGAGCACCACAGGTGCTGTGAAAGAGCTTTCAGGGACATGTCGGAGGACTAAACAGCCCCAGGTGTCCTTTAGGTTGGTTGTGGTCACCACTCTGCCTCAGGTGAGATGCACATTGTGCTCCATGGACAAACCAGACGGGAACAGGGAGAAGAACCAGCCTGTTCTCAGCACCAGAGAGAGGGTGAGCATCACCCAGGGGTGAGCTCAGCAACACACACCAGCTGCTCTATCCTGTCCTGGCAATGCCACACAGTCAGGGCACGCCTGGCAATCAGCCCAGCACACATTTATTTTATCATCTTCACTAAAAGATGCATCTTCAAGAGACTTTGCAGCCCCTCAACAGTTGTGTTGAATTCCCTCCTGCATGACTGAACCTGCTTCAAGGCTGATGTCTAATGAAAATGTTTCCTGGCGGTTCTGTGCCAGTTTGCCCCCAGAGTTCCTCAGCCCATGCAGATGGCAGCACTACATGAAGGGGTTTGTGCTTCATTAATTCCCTTTCAGCCTTCCCAACATCCAACCCAAAGAGTCAACTCCATTACCTGAACCAGCTCCATCTCCGAGCAGAGAAGCTGCTGCACCTCCATCAGCTTTGAAGTCTCACTGCTGGGTCAAAGTTGGTGTTGGCAGTGCGAATAAAGGACAAAATAGTCCTTTTACATCTTCTTTCCAGTAAACTGTCCTAGCACAGAGCCTGGAGTGTGCTCAGCCCCAGCTGTCAGCAGCTGCACAGTCATACCTACAACAGATAAACCCAATTTTCCCTGCAAGCATCTGAACTTTTCCTGAGGATATTTTGTAGGACAAAATAGATACACTCCTAAAATAGGAGCTGCTTAAAAAGTAAGAATTGCTACTGCTTGGGGGGAAAAAAAAAGTCATCATCTTGAATGCTAATGCAGACAATCTTCAACAGACCACAGCCACACCACAGATTAATTTCAGTACAGAGATTATGTTAATATACCAAAAAAAAGAAGTAGTGATACTGAGTTAGATCAAAGATTTTTCATTTTAGTCACTGTCTTTGGCACCAGGCAGTAATGCCTGTTTCAAGGGGAAGTCAAAGGCCTCTATAAAGCACAGAGTTGAACAGTAATTATTACAGGCAAAGGCATAAAGTTTAGACCAGAGTGTTGCTTGATCTTGATCTGACATTAGTTGCTTAAAGTAAGGGGTGTTTGATGAGGAATGACAAACTCCTCCTAAGGCCAGTGCTGCTCCTGACAGAGTCTGGGGCTTTTTGCTTCCCAACCTGGGGAGGAAATTCACCATCAGGTCCTCATTTCACCAACATGGTATGAGCCACTCCAGCTGAGTGCTCCAAAGGAGCTGGGATTGTTCAGTGGAGGAATCCCCATCCCTGAGAGTGTTCAAAAAACATGGAGGTGGGGGACACAGTTTAGTGGTGGACCTGGCAGTGCTGGGGGAATGGTTGGACTGCACCTTAGAGGTCTTTTCCAACCTTAACAATTCTGTGAAGCTTTCAGTGTCCTTCTGCCACCCCCAATCAGTGTTTACCCAAAAAGCTGTGAAGTGTTTAAGGTTTCTGTGCTCAGAGAGGCAATGAGGAGGGAGGAAAGTGCTGCCAGAAGTGACCCATTGCTAACCATAAAACCAGCAAGCACTTTTAGGGGCATCATTGCATCTTCCTCCAGCCACCTGAGCACACCTAATGAGGGACCTGCTGGTGGGATGCTCATCCCAACCAGTCGACAGCAGAGTCCTCAGCACAGCACAGTGAGAGCCCTGCTGACCCCACAGCTCATTAGCAAGTGAGTACAGCAGCTCTGAGCTCACCTCTGACTCCCAGCTGCTGCAGAGGAGCTCCTCAGGCACAGCCAGGCAGGCAGCACACCCACAGCTGCCCTTTGTTCCACTCTGCCTTCCCTGGCAGCCCCAAAAGCAGCAGCTCTGGCCATCTACACCCCTTTATACACCTGCACTGCCAAGTACTGGATTTACAATCCCCTGTTCCCTGGAGATGGATCCTCCCTTGGGATAGGGAGGGGCTCTGGAAAGGGGGATGAAAGGTGGACACTTCCCCACCACTGAGCAGGGCTGGTCCAAATCACCCCCTCCCACCCACCTGGCAGAAATGTTCTCTCTGCTGAGCCCATTGCAGACAGAAACATTAAGGTTTATAGGTACACAACAGCCAAACAAAGGAAGCCTGGCAGTCTCCTGGGAGGCTGACACCCAGCCAGACCCATCCATCACCTCCTCCTGTGCTTTAACCACTTCTTTCTCTCCCAGCAAAAAGCCAGATGTTTTAATCCTATTTCTACAGCCTCCCAAAGGCACAGCAGCTCTTTGACTTAACATACTGACTAATTGCAGGCACTGCAGCCATAAGTCTCAATCAGCTCTCCACAGGCTCCCAGGTCAGCTCCCAGCTGGGAGAGCCCTCGGGAGCCCCAGAGCATCCAGATCAGCAGCACAGACCATGCCCCTGCTCCCCCAGCAGACAAGCTCACTTTTTATTCAAGCCTACTTAAAGTCAAAACTAATACCTTCCTACAAACTTTCGTCAAGAAACACTTACAGAATGAGCTGCTCATCCTTTAAGAATGGAAACAAAAATTCCAGAAGCCTCTCTGTGCTCAAGTTTGAAAGTACCTTAAAAAACTCTTGTGAGAGAAGCACATCCACAGTGCTTTGGGGCCTCAGCCACACTCCCATCATCTCAGGTTGCTTCTGTCCATCCCCAGGTGTGGAGAGGCTCCACACCTCTCAGTGTCCCTTTCAGCACATCCCTTGGTGGCCCTGCAAGATGGGCTGTGGCTGCTGAGGAGCCCAGAGGATGCATCTTCAACAGACCTTTCGCTGCCCGACTTCAGCTGCATCTCCAGTTGCTTTATTTTTGGCCTTCAGTTCTAACAGAATAACCAAACACAGCCCAAACTGAGCAGCTACCGTGACAACTGCTTATCACACACTGGCAGCACACACAGCTCCTCACTTCAGTGTTCTGCATTATTTACAAACTATTCCCTTAATAAATGCATACAAAATAACAACTAGTTGTCGGTTTGAAATTGTTCTGCTTTGGAAAACACAACAGTTGCTGTTCTCTTCGTTGACAGACATGGGCTGGAACAAGAAGGGGCTGAGCACTGGCTTTTCTCCCACTGGTTCACCATCCTGCCTCCAGCAATAGCTGATGTTTGGATGCCACAGAGAACTGACAAAAATATATGTTTATATATGTTTGTTGCTGCCCCTGGCTAAATGTACAATGTTATTTCTCCAAGGAAAACTACCTTTGCTTTCACAAGGCTCAGAGAGGCAGCTAGGAAATATAGATGAGTATTAAACTATATCTATATCTATATATATATACACACACATACATAACGTACTTATACATACATAAAGCAAAAAGCACTGCTATAAATCCCTCAATATTCTAGTGTGATTTTTTTCTAATAAGCAGAATAATCAGAGTGAACTTTAATCCTGAAATGCTGAGAGAGTTTAGGGGGGTATGTGCAGAGGTGCTGACAGAGGAACATTTCCTCTGCTCCACGTCCTGATCTGGGGAGATTCAGATTTGTGGGAAGGGCAGGACCCTCTCTGGGGATCTCCAAACTCCATGGATGGAACAGGCTGAGCTGGTCAGTGTGTTGAAGGGTTCTAAACATACTCATCAGTCAACTCACAGGATGCACAACTTCTGCTGGCTGAGGAGAAATGACAAACTTGTAGGACTTTGTGCTCCCAGGAAAGGCTTTTTGCAGGAGAGGTTCTGAAGGTGTTGGTGGGGGGGAGGATGCGCTTTCCTGCCTTTTAAAAGAAGTCTTCTTCCCCTCCCTTGAGGCTGCAAACCAGCCTTTAGAAAACAGACATCCAGCACCTCAGACTGACAACTGACTGCTTGAATCTTGTCACAATATACGCCCTGAGTACTTCACAGCCCGAGGAAAACGATGCCATTAATCCAGCAAAGGGCTGGAGATGCATTAGCTGCACCCAGGGGAGGCTCCAGCACCCACCACAGCAGATGGAAGAGCAGTTTGGGGAGGGCTTTGACAAGCAGGTCTGTCCTCCCTGTTCCATTTAGGAAAGCTCTGATTCATGCAGGCACAATAGCAAAGAGGCTCCTACCCGCAAGAAGCACTAAAGGAGCCCAGGCTGCTGGGAGCAGGTTAGGTATTTCTGCTTCAAGGAGCACTTGCAGAGGCTCCCCCAGGCAGGTCTCCATCCACATCCACACAGCCACGGCCAGAGCCAGCACCAGAAGGCTCTGGAGCTGCTCTGCCCCCGGGGATATTGGAAGAGCTAATTGCTGTGGAGAGTGAAGAGATCCAGCCTGCCCAGCCTGATATGATGCTCCCTCCACAAGGGAGACTCTGCAAGCCACAGGGTTTTACCTGCTACAGACCTCAGCCAGAAGTTTAATTGACTTAATTCTTCCCTTATGGAGCAATAGGCTGAGTGACATGGAATGAGGGAGTAGGAAAATACAGAGTGAACCATCATCATTCCTGAGGCAAGTTTAAACTTTGGAGGTCTGAATCTCAACTGGATTGTTTCACAGAAAGAAATCAGAGCTTTGTAACTATTCATGTGACACTGCAATATTGAGTCACCAGCCCTGGAGGGATTTAAAGCATGTGTAGATGTGGCACTTGGGGACATGGTTTAGTGGTGGCCTTGGGAGTGCTGAGGGAATGAGGGGACTTGATGATCTTAAAGCTCTTTCCCAACCTAAACAATTCTGTGATTCCCACCCACAGCTGAAGTGAGCAGCAGGATTACAGCCACCTTCCCTACACATTACATACCTCAAGAATCTGAAGAATCCTGGAGCCAGTGCCAGGCTGCCCATCACAGCTGGCATGTCCTGCAGTTGGCATCTCGCTCTGACACTGAAGGAGAGGGGCAGCACTGTACTAGTTATCACTTGAGAGGGGCCCATAAAGAGCATATTGCTAAGAGGTTTCTCATTAGTAGCAGAGAGCTGGAGACTGTAAGATTCATCATCCCCTTTTTGGAGAGCTTGCAGAGAACAGAAACAGCACAAATACAATTCCAGCAGCAACAAAACTCCGTGCCTTTGCACACTGGCTTTGCTGGGCAGTAATAATCATCTCCATTTATTTTATTTAATCTTTTAAGTGCCAAATGTAAAAGGGTTCTGGTAAGTAGCAAGAGGATAAATGAGGTTAAAACATTGATGGGCAGTGGAATCAAGTCAGGCTTACACTGGTGGTTTGTACCTTCAGCCCTCTGTCCTTTTTGCCAGAAGCATTACTAAGCAATCAGCTTTAAACATTTCAGAACTTGGTGGCAGGGCTTGTGCCTGCTTTTAGGGAAATCCAGCTCTTCATTACAAAAGAGCTGCACAGGAAAGATCAAATGGAATAAACACACCTCACTGTAGCATAATTGCACTGGAATTAAGAGGAAACCACAGGGGGTTTGGAAAAGAGGCTGATTTTCTCAGAGAAACAGATGGGTCCTGACCTGCAAACCCCCTTGGACCCTCCTACATCTGTGTGGAGAAAGGGATGTGAGAGACAACTACATGGATAAATGAGGGGGCTAAAAGGGAAGGAGAGGCTGGAGCAGTGCCTGGAGCCAACAGCCCCATGGACAGGAGGAGAGGGAACCCCCAGGCTGAAATTCCTCCTCTTCCTCAGCCCCAGCCATTGCTGAGGCAAAGGGGCAGCAAGTTTTTAAGTTCAGATGCTTTAATTCATTTCATTTGCCTTCTTAATGTAAATTTACAGTATGAAAATGAAGAGTAATTTAACACTAGGAAAGGAAAAGATGAAACAAAAGCTTGGAAACCTTGGCAGTCTCTTTGAAATGTCACAACTCTCTTGAACATCATCTTTGTTTTTGCAGGCAAATTACAAGTCCAGGTTTAGAAGTGTTTTTGTTCTGCCATTCTGCTGTGACAGTGTCTGCTGGCAGCCTCTAATTCATTCAGGAAAATCCACAACAGCAGTGAAGAGGAGGAAATGACAACAGCTTTGTGCAGCTCCTCTTCCCTCCCTGCCAGGCAGCAGCAAACACTGACTTGCAGTGTAAAGGGGTTTTAGGACTTCTTAAGCCCTTCTTGACATTCCTCAGGCTCTTGTCTGTCCCTCCAGATTTTTTGTTTCAGATGATCCACAGTTGAATCACCAGGAAGTCCCAGCATCACCTCTCAGCTTGTTGTCTCACCTAACAGACTTCTGTGGCCAATCAGTCCAGATATAAGCGGCAAATGAGATGCACAATAATTAACACTGAAGATCTGGGCTGATCCTGTAGCTGAGATTAATTCAATACATTTTCAGAGCCCTCGGGGATACGGATTCTGGGAGCATGATCTATGGTTATTATTCTTTTAAAGGAAAATAGATTTACCTAATTTACAATCAGTTCTGATGGTGGGAGGAGGAAGTTAATCCTTTTTTTCTTTTGATAAATATACTGCAACTTTTCTATAATCCCTATTAATCTGATCTCCTAGGGAAAAATTTGCTGATCCATCATCTTGTGGCAGACTTAATTCCCTTAGTGCCTCCAGGCAGGAGAAATGGATTTCCTCATACTAACCCCTTATGCCTCCAAAACCTCCAAGTGAGAACTCACCAGGGGACTCAGCCCTTGTCCTTGGGAAAGAAAACGTGTCTGTGGAGGCTGGAGCAAAGGTGCTGCAGGGAATCAGTGCAGAGATTCCTGGAACATTCCCATGGGAAAGCTGAACTCCTGCAGCATCCTCCCTCCCTGGCTGCTCGTGCAGACACAGACACCATTCAACACTCCCCCATTCAAAAGCAACAGGGGAAGAACATCTGTTGAAAAATAAATGCAGGCCTAATTATATGTGGTTGAGGATTTGAAACTGCTATTTTTAGTGTGGCATTAAAAAGATTTGATGAATCAAAGGTTTGTGCTCAGCATTTTGATCTAAAAGAGAAGCAGAGTGTTGACCTGCAGAGATGGAACCCCAAGGTGCATCCGCCAGCATCTGGGCACATGGAATGGAACCAGCCATTCATTTCCATGAGAAAGTGTCTATTTTTTCCTCCAGGATGAGCAGGGGCAGGTGAACATCAAGGCTCTTTTCATTATCAAGTTTATTGCAGCTCCTTCTGCTGGGGAAGATCCAAGAGCGCGTTGTGGTGACACATCTGAGGACACGCTTCAAACATCCTCTGAAAGGCACATGGAGCCCACAAGAGGACTCCTGGGCTCTGCTGGGCTCTGATCCCACATCCCCACAATGATGTCATTGGCAGAGAATCACAAGAAAATCTTGACAGAATTGTTTTTCATCTGCTGCACTAAAGAGTGAACAGAGCCCATGGAGGTATTTGAAAGGGGCCATAAATAGAGGGAGGGCAAAGCTGCAGCGAGAGCTTGGCAGGTGGGATCCCCCCTCCAGGAAATGCTGTTTAAAGAACAATATGGAGACATAAAAGGAAGATAGACTCAGTCCTGGTGGCTGCCAAGAGAGCCATAAATGCCCAAAGTACACATAGTTGCTGGAGTGATGGGATTGCTTTCAGTGCCAACCTCCCAGGCAGGGCATGACACCGCTCCATGCCCGTGGGTGCTGTGCCCGGGGACTCCTGGTCTGAGAAGTGTAGAAACAGCAGAAAAATTGCTCTCTGGGGCTGTGAGGAGCCCCCAGTGTACAGCCAGGAAGGCTTAGGGGGAGCAATGTGGGTTCCCCACATCACCCAATGCTGAGAAAGACCAATGCAGCTGCTCGTCCTGTGGCATCGTCCCTCGAAACCCAAGAGCTGCTTCCTAACCCAGGCAAGAGCAATCAGAAGAGAAGCTGTTTTTCACACTTATTGCCCTTGAATTGGCAGAGTGAGACATCATGTTTTATATTAACTTCATAATAATTACAGTTATTACTGAATTCATGTATACCAAAGAGGTTACAGCTCCCTAGGAAAGCTCATGATGTTATTAATGGCTATGCCAGTCCATTGGCAGTATTGGGTAACAAGCTAATTCCAACATTTGGATATTAAACAGCACACCTCCAAAAATGCATGGAGTTGTGCCTGCCTGGTTGCTGGGAGCAATGGCAGTGACACACATCTGGCACACACAGAATTGTACTTTGGAAAAAAGAAATACTTTATAAGGCACTGGGAGCACAACCTGAGAACAGTAATAAGTGCTGCCTTTATCTAAAGCAGTAAAAATAAATCTAAATGTTTTTAATACAGAGGAGTGATACGAGAAATTAAATACAGAGGAGTGGTGTGAGAAATTAAGGAATTGTAGTTAGCTGGGGAAAGCCTGTGGAAGGGAAGATTTTGCCTGTAAGAGAAAGTAAGGAACTCACCCATCCTTTCCACACGATTAATTGTGGAGATTTAATTTCTCTGGGCGTGTGTTCGCATGGGCAAACAAACTTTTCCATCAGATTAGAAGACGTGACCCATCTCCAGAGCAGCTGTTGTTGTTGCTTAAAGATCTGGAGAGTGGCTAAAGAAGTCAGAAAAGGTCAACTTTGCAGCAGAAGGCGGGGGGAGGACAGCAGGGGATTGCTGAGACAAGTTAAAGTGTTTGTGATGGGGATGGTCCAAGACTGGGGCAGCTCCATCTCATCCCACGTGCCCTGCATGGATAACGGAGCAGGAATTCAGTCTCCTGGGGGGTGTCAAAGGGACATAAACTCAGATTGGGCCTATAACCCTCACATTGATTTTTACTGTAAATCTAATACTTGAAGGCTGCCATCAAATGAATTGTTGCACATAAACCCCAACCTACGTGGTGGGAGTAAAATCAGACACAGGTCTAGGTCAGGACTGTTGCAATTTCCTCCGAAATGTCAGACTATAGTAACACAAACATCTTTCAAAAAAAATTAAATTGCTATTAAACTTTTGGCCCATCTTTGTAAATTAACCTCTCTTTCATCTCAGCTTTTGATTTAGCAGGAAATAATTTTTGGAGCAGTTTCCAGACTTCTTCCATTAGGCCTTTGGTCTGTGGTCAATAAGCCTGAGTTAATTACCTGCCTAAACAGATCATGCTGCTCTGCAAACTGGGGCCTCATCTACACTGCAAATACTGGTTTTCTTCTTCAAGGTGAAGCTCAACACCCCAGGACAGCCCCTGTGAAAGCTCCAGCCCCAGTTTGCACTTCATTTCTCCAGTGCAAAGCTTGGGACTGGGAGTCCTTGACCACAAGGACTTGGAGGAGCAGTTGAGAGCACCCCAGATGTAGAATTTGCCATAACCTGGAGAACATTTGCATCCCACAGACTGGGAGGGGGAGTGGACATGAGCCACAGGCTGTGGTCAGCACTAGAACTAACCCTGCAGGTTCAGCAACAGATTTTGCAGAAAATAATAGAGCATTTCTTGGGCAAACTAGTGCAATACATCCAGCTCCTACCTTCCCTGGAGAGCTCTGTGTGACTCTGCAACTGGTGCCAAACAGGCACAGCTTTGGAGGGGGTGATTCTCTGGCCATCAGCAGGTACCAGGTCTTCAAGTCATCCCTCAGAAGATCAGTGCTGTCTTCTGCAGCCCCAGAGGAGGCTCCTTCCTCACAACATTCTGCAGCCAAAAGCACACAAATAGACATTGGGAATGGCCACTGCAACCTGCAGTGCTGGGTCAGCTGAGCCTGGTCCCATGAACAGCTGGAAACAGCTGGCAGGGGGCTGGTTGCGAGCACCTGAACACAGAGACCTGTTTCTTCCCACAGTCCAAGTGATGCCAAGCTCAGGCACAGCAGCAGTTGATGCCACACAGGGTAAATGTGACCCAAAGCACAGGCTCCACCAACTGTCAGGCAGAAGGGACATTTTACGGCATCATTACCTTGAGAGGGGAAGCAAAGCAGCTTTGGGGTGAGACATGAAGCTCCCAGGAGATTCCACAGCCAACATCAAGAATGCAGCACCAGGGAATAAACCAATGGGCTTGGTTTGGAACTTGCATCCTGCAGTCCCACCTCTCTGACAAGCTGCACAGGAGCTGATGCTGCTGTGCTAACTTACTTCAGTGTTATTAAATATATTCCTCTGGATTTACGCCTGAATTTCTGCTTTTATGTTCATACATTCACAGTTTCAGCCACAAACCAGCAGCTCATGTACTCAGCCTGTGCAACCAAGGGGGAAAAGCAGAACCAAAGACTCTTTTTCTCTTTTTAATATGAGGGTTTTTTCATGTGAAAGTTCTGGCCCACAACCAGACAAGGCTGTGTCCAAGGCAGGTGAACCCTCATTTGTCCAATCTCAACAAAACCCTAATTGAGAGATCAATTGGGAACCTGCCTCTTCACGCACGATTTGGAGAGCTGACAAAGGCACCTGGAGGGGCTGGGAAATAAGTTCTGCCTCATTACAAAAGAAATTGCACCTAAATGAAAAACAACATACAATAAGAGCTCTAAAACGCCTGCAAAATGCTGCCAAGCAGGCAGGTAATCCAATGATATATAGCACACACCGTGCCTTTGACAAGGGTCACCCTTAATTATTCGGCTATTGAAGGAACTGAACTCATTTCCCCAAAGGCTTAAATGTTTTTTGTTATGATGTGTAAATTCCAGGGCAGAGAATTAGCTGGTCAGACCCTAAGAATTGCATTCTTTTGATAGATTAGAACCCGAATAATCACATGTATAACAAAGCAGAGGCACGTTTTCCTGCTAATACCTTTGACAAGGTTTCTAAGGCAGGACACCCTTCAAACATTCCCTTCCTGTTCTGTTTGGCTGTGGCTGTTTTTAAAAATTTGATGGCCTAAACTGCAAAACATTCAATAAATCTGGGGAAGGTTGGGTTAGCACATCTCCAGCTCTGCAGAAGGAAGGCACTGCAGCACAGCAGAGCCCACGGGCTCCTCACCAACAGGAATGAGAAATAGGTGGGTTGGTATGGAGAGACTTGTGCACTGCGCTTCATCCACAGGTTTTATCTTCTTCTGCTGAAAAATTCACCCTTTACAATTACTTACATAATTACTTATATATTACTCAAAGGTTGGACTCGATGGTGGTCATTTCCAAGTTTAATGCCTCTCTGATTCCATCCTTCCACAAGTAAATGTGATCTCATCACATCTTCTTCATGTGTAATTCAGATTTTTATCATTATTATTGTTTTTTAAAGCCTCTGCTCCAGTTGTGTGCACACAGGAGCAAGTCCAGCTGCTGAAGACCCCTGGCCTGCCTGGATTTATCCACTTCTTTTGGTGGAATGCCATAGTTTTGGGACTGGTGCTGAGCAGGAGGAGAAAGGATCTTGCCTCTTGCCGCAGTCTTTCATAAAGCTGAGGGAAAACAGCCAACCCTGTGCCACTTTCTGGGCTGCAAAGTGAGAACAGGATAATAAAAGACGTCCTGGAAATAGGCAATAATGGTAAAATGATGTTTTGACACAGAGGGTTGATGGGAAAAGTTGTACTAAGTAGATGATCAAAGAGGTGCTGGGAAAGTCGTCCCTGTCAGCTGGTGAGGCTCCTATTCAGCAGATCCCTGACAAAAGTGATGGATTTCAGAGAATAAATCCCTGACTATCTTGGTTTATCTCCACACTACTCTACTTACTTTCCTTCAGGATCACAGGATCTTTTCTTTTTGCTTTTCCCCTCTTTTTGAGGGCTATTTCCATTATGTCCTGCCAGCATAAATGCCAAAGTCAGCAGATGAAGATAAGAAGTTTTGAGGACACCTGGACAAGGATGTGCTGCAGGAGCAGAGGATGGGCAGCTCAGATCAGGTCACCTACAGCTGCTTTTTGGGAGATGTTGCTGGTCCTCCCAGGGGATGATGGTGACAGACACCCCATTGCTACAAGCACAGGGTCACCCTGCAGGGTCCCTGTGACAAATCCCTCCACACTGGGGTGCCCAACCATCCTCCTCCCCTGTCCCATCTCCTTCCCTCTTGTGTTTTCCCTCTCCCCTTCCCAGCAGCTGCATCTTTATCCATCCAGCAGGACCCCGAGAGTGGTACCCCACCACCACCACCACATCCACCTGCTCAGGCTTTTCTGCGGCACAGACACCCCAGCCTGGTGCCTGAGGAGGTTTTTCCCTCCTCCCAGCTCTTCCTGAGGATCTGCTGGCATGCTGTTGGTGTTGGCACCCGTGCCAGCCCACTGCAGAACAACGCCTCAATGCAAGATTAATGAACAGAGGGGAACATTGTCTGCAATTAAAAATAAAAGGTACAAGATGCTACTGTTGCAGGCAGGAGCACCACCAGCTGCATTGAGATCTATATTATTTAATAATGCACATTAAATTATTACAGACTTTTTTAAGAGCTGACTCTGCTCCACCAACACTGATGTAAATCTATTGCTGATTCTGGATAATCTTCCCACTCGTTTCTTTTATTCTGCTCTTGCATTTCTGTGCAGTCTCAATGCACTCAGCAAAGCACCAGTTTGTCCCACAGCATCCCCAACATCCTGAGGTTCACCTCTTGTTTCATAACACTTAGGAAGAGCTCAGCAAACCAAGGGAAAGGCAAAGCCTGAGACAGGAAGGTCACACCAAGGCCAACGGGTCACTGGGGCATCGTGTCAGAAATGAAGTGCCACAAACACCCTGTTCCAGCTCAGCAGACCTGGGGTAATGGATTTCTCATGGGCTAAACCAAAATAATAGGGAAATACTATGAATAAACTTGGAAAATATGTTTTCTTTCAAAACTACACATCTCCTAATATTTGTTTATAATTTTGTATTTTGTTGATTTTTAATCTAAGCAAAACACTGGTTTAGTTTTCAGGGATTAGTATTATTTTCAAAGCAAATCTCATTAATATTACAAAAATGCTGTTTCAGACCTTAAAATGTAGATGTTGAATCTAATAAACATCAATAGCAAACGTTTTGATTCCATGAAAAATGTTTTTGGGGGATTTTATGTTGCTGAAAGTCTTCAACAAACACAACACGAATTCACAAGCACTTTCAGCTGATTCAAACCTGCTTTTTTTTCCTTTTTCCCACCAAATAAAACATTCAGCTGCAATGTTTTTTCTCCAACTCTAATGTTTGTCCTGTGCCTAAGGGGGAATTTGGCTCTGTGTGAATAACAATGCGGCGCAGACAAGATCAATACATCTCATATTTCATTTTCTTCACTGTCGTGTTCCGGGCGAACCTGGCACACAGCTGGGCCTTCACAATGTGTCTTTAATGCTGCTGGAACATGGAGCAAATTGCCTTTTAAATCCTGGTTAGACCCCAGATTTGATGGTGAGCCCGGAGAATGGTTGGAGTGTGTGGAGGAGGGTGTGAATGTGGGCTCAGTCCCTGCAGGACACTGGGAGCTCTGTCACCCCTTGGCAGGGGCACAGCTCCCTGTGCTCCCATGGCATTGACTCCAGCAGCTCCCCTTCTCACAAATTAAGCCAAGGCAGGAATAACAGAGCTGTGTTCTGCTTATTTATCCTCAGGGAGAGCTCAAGCAGCTCCCCTGGGAACAAGACACCTGGCTGGGCACACTCACTCCCACTGCCATGTACTGGGGCTGGCAGAGGGATGAGGGCACTACAGATGCCCCTGGGCACGACCTGCCCTGATCACAGAATCATTAAGCCTGGAAAAGCCCTCCAAGGTCAAGTCCAACTTTTGAGCAATACCCCCATGTGCATTAAACCATAGTGTGAAATGTCACCTCAACTCATTTTTGAACACTTCAGGGGTGCCACCTGTGCCCTGTGGAGCCTCTTTTACTGCCTGACCACTCTGCCAGTAAAGGCATTTTCCCCAATATCCACCCTGAGTCTGTTCTGGTGCAACTTGAGGCTGTTTCCTCTTGGCCTGTCACTTGTCACCTGGGAGGAGAGGCTGATCCCCTGCCTGCCACAACCTCCTTTCAGGGAGTTGTAGAGAGTGAGGTGTAGATTGTGATGGACACCTCAAACACCACTTCTCACAAAGGGTTTAACCCCGAACCCCAAGCACCCCCAGTTACAGACCCACCATGACAACCCAGTAACCCATTCCTGGCAGCGGCTGCTGTGTCAGAGAGAGGGATTCATGCCTGAGGTCAAACACGTAAGTTCCCTGTGAACACCCAACCCCATCCCTGGCCCCTGCTGGATTTCTGGCTCTGTGCCCAGGCTCCCAGAAATCCCAGTTCCCAGTTCCAGGAATGTTTCTGTTCAGCATCCTCACAGCAGATCAATCCCACACTGCTGTAACACACCGGGGCTGTAACATCATCACATCTTGTGCTGAGCTGATCTATCAGACTTGCTCCTTTCCAGGACTCCAGGAAGAGCAGTGAGGCATCAAACTGAAACGAATTCAAGTCAGACCACAACAGCTAATAATGGAGATGGATCCTGGATGTTCCATTTGTGTCTGGGCAGTGAAGGAGTTTCCTCCATGCCATGTTTTGTGGGATGTGGCAGCCAAGCTGCCCCACCTTCCCATCCTGCACCAGCTAGAAATGGGTTAAAAACAAAACACTGGACCACCAGCCTGTGCCAAGCTCTGTGCCACCAGCTAGGGAGAGGAGAGAACCTTGTCCCTTCCCAGTCTTTCTCATCCTTCCTCTGCTGCCTTTGCTGCTCCCTGGCATCCTACCCAAAACATTCACAGCATTTTTTTTAAAATTTGTTTTAATATGAACTACAAAGGGATTTCACAAATCAGTGGATTTGGCATTTCTCATTTGGAAAACGCTTCAGAAAAAACAGATGGGAGGGGAGGAGTTGCTCAGAGGTTAAAGCAATAACAATAATAGGGTCAGAAAGTAGTTTATGACCATACCTTGTAGAGCTAAGGCCAGCAGGGAGATGCCAGTGGCTCAGTGACTGCTGGGAGCAGCTCACCAAGGGCCACAGTCCTGCCACTCTGTGTCTGGGCAACGGGAACATGTTCATAGAATTATAGAATAATTAAGGTTGGAAAATACCTACAAAATCATCAGGTCCAGCCATTGCCTCAATCCCACCATGCCCACTAAAACATCATGAAGGGAGTGGTTGCCAGACACCTTCACCTGGACAGGAGGGGTATGGCTGACCCAGCAGTTGGTTCAACACCTTTCACTGGTAATTAAAAGCCAACCAGATTTCTCAAAAAACACACACTGAACCATCCTCACCTTATTTTCCCCTGCTTTTTCCACCCTGGAGAATCTGTCTGACTGGTGGATAGCTGTGATAGTACCTCCATCTCCCCATCTGTCTTCAAACTGCTCCCCTTCCCCTTCTCCCAGCTGCAAACATCTATCACAGAGCCCATGTTTACATTGCCAGTGAAGAATGACCACAGCTGGGGTGCTTTTCCCCATTTTTACTCCCTCTTCCGTTGGTTCTCCGTCCCTGAGCTGTGATGGGGGTTGATACCTCCGGGTTCCCCTGCAGAGACTGGGCACAGCATTAGGCCAAGGAAAGAGGAGGTGCCAGACACAAATTTTTGCTGCCCCACAGGAAGGTTTGAGGCTGATGCAGTGCTGATGGAGAGTGCTGAGGAGTTGGTAATACATTGGCCACGACACAAAAATGTTGGGGTTATTAGTGCCTGAAAAGAGAAATCAATCTGCTGGAGTCGAAATAAATTGCTGGCATGAAATAATTATTGGTTCATTTTGTTGCAGGCTCTACTCCTCATTTGATGACTAATTATCAGCATCTAATAAGAGAAGGTTATCTTTAAATCATGCAAAGGTTACAAGCGCTGCCTATAGATGGTGCTGAACTGCCCACATGAGAAGGTGCAATAATTTTTATTGCCATGTTTATCTGTTTTTATCCACCCTGAGTAGAAAATACTCTGCTTTAAAAATATACTGTGGCTTCTTTGATTTCCTAAATAGATTTATAATTATCTCCAAATTGAACATGCTCAGCTTCTGTCCAAGTAATTGCCAGGCACTGTCCCTCGCAGGAAGTGCAGATTTTCACTGGGCTCTTTGGATGCAGGAAATGAGGGGGAAGGAGATAAATCAGAGCAGGTTTCTGTGGAGCTGTGGGGGTGAGGGCACACACACAGTCAGGCACTGACAATCCTGGGCTGGGTATTTTTACCTCTGACCTGGCCCTGGGAAAGATTTAGGACAGCACTGAGCAAAGGCTGAGAAGACAAACTGTGACTCCTCAGGGTGTAACTGCATTGGCTTTTCTCTCTCATATAATCTGAAAGCCCTACACGGTCCTGATCCGACATCATGTTTTTCCCTGAGGTGTGGCTTTACCAGCAACCATTAATGACATCTCGTGCACTTTGTTAAAAACCTCTTTTATACTCATAATGCACAAGAAAAAGTTACCACTTAAAAAGCCATTCTCACAAAGAGGTTTATTAATGATACAAAAAGAAGCAGAGAAAAAAAGAACAGCAACTTACTGTGCATAGTCTTAAAATTCCGAGAATTGGATTCTTTCTACACTTTGGGGTCAGAGAAGTGTCTCGCTGCCTGTGCAAATAAACTGACCTCCAACACCCCAATGGTAGCCTTGGGCTCTCAGGTACCAATGATGCACCTTCCCTAATACTCCAAAAGCACCAATCCATTTCTGTCCTGGCACCTTTTCCCTGGGAGGAATCTTCGTCCGTCCGCAATTCTGGGCTGAAAAATGGAAATTTGCCGGAATTGCACCTGCCAAGAACGATTGAACTTTGCGCCCAGATAAAAGGTGGCAGCCTCGGGCTCTCAGGTGCCAATGATGTGGTGCTGTTAACACTACAAAAGCAGCAATGGCTTTGTGTCCTGGCACTTTTTGCCTGGGAGGAATCTTCATCCGTCCGCAATTCTGGGCTGAGAAATGAAAATTTCCCAGCCCCGCACGTGCCATTCAACCCTTGAGCTTTTTGTCTTAAATAAATGGTGGTAGCCTTGGGCTCTTAAGTACCTGCAGGGGCCTTCTGAGCTGCACCACTTTTTTGAATTGACAGGATTCCTGAGTGTCAGCTAAGACTGAATGAAATCATAATCTTTAACTGCTCTTTCTTTATCCTTTCTGCACACCTACCTTCACTCCCAGCTCATTCCGAGCTGTATCTGCCCTTTTCTTCAGTAGCCATCCCAAGTTCCCAAATTTCATCCTTTTTAGAGCCATAATTTGTGCAAACCTCCTCTGCAGTCTGTGGGAACAGACAGGCCCTTCCAGAGTATAATTCAAAGAACAAAAGCAAAGCCTTATCCTCCTGCTGTGAGGGACCACGCCAAAGAGCCTCTTGCCACTGGCTGAACTGAGAGGAAATGGGATCTGACAGAGACAGTGGGATGTTAAAGCTGACAGGATAAATCTGAGCCGATTCCTTCGGCGTGAGCGTATCCCAGAGCTCTGCCAGGATCCAGACCTTGACCCATCATGCAAGCTCATGTGTCACTCTGGATACTGATATTCTCAGTTCACACCAGCAAAGGGGCTGATTAAAAATGAAGAGCTGGGGAAGAAATGCCAAAATTGTTCCCAAGTAATTCCAGACTTGATTGGGAAGGGAAGAGCTGAGCTTCCTGGAAGGTATCCCACTCAGAGTCGCAGCCCAGGTTCATCTGATATCTCTGTGCTTTGCTCAACTTCTCCCAAATAATTTATATCTTTTTGCACTCTTAGGTTTAATCCTCCAGTGTAGAAGGCTCCCAGCCAGCTGTTTGCATGGCAGGTTTAGTAATAATTTGTGCAATTTTTATAACAGACAGAAAAGTTGTTAACTTGTCCTCCAAAGAAACTGTGCAAAATAACTACAAGGTACAATGAAATAGCATAAGTGTGCTTTAATTCTGCAAAATCTGGGAAATTAAAGCACTCAGTGCTGTTAAATTAAACACAGGAGAAGGTTTTCTGGAGAACCAAAGTAAAGAATCATGTCTACAAGAAATGAGTTCAGTGCTTCAGTGACACCTTTCAGCAGCAACATTTCTGGAGCCAGCAGAGATGGCAACAGCCAATTTGGGGCTTGTTGGAGTTTACACTTGTTTATTGCCATGGAAGTACAGCAGACACTGATCTCAGAAATAGGGAGGGCAATTGTTTGAGCCAACAGTGTTTCTTGTCAAGAAAATCATTTGCCTCTGATCGTTTTGCCCCAAACTGCAGAGATAACCCCTCATGGGAGGACTGGCACCACTGAGGGTGAAATGGGGGATGTGGAGGAGCAGCATCTCCTCCAGCACTGACCCACTTCAGCATTAATTTGAAGCTCACACTGGACATCTGAGTGCCTGTTTATCACAGAATACTTTCAAAGGAACAGCATTTTCTGACATAAATGGCTCTGCTAATGACAAAGACCAGAGGCAGCTTGTGGCCAAAGAGTAAATGTTTTTCCAAAGCTTAGCAACAGCTCTCAATGCCATCATCCTCCTGGGAGGTCTGGTGCTGTACTGTCAGGATTAGGTGAAATGAACCTGAGTCCTCTTTGCAATGTTTTGTAGCTGTGCCTCTTATCTTTCTGTTGGAAGGTCAGATGAGAATTCTGCATCCCTGCTTTTGTTCCTGAAGAGAGGCTGTGATTAAAAGGAAGTGTTAATTATAATTATTTATTCCCAATAGTACTTTTTGTTGTTGTTATTATTACAGCACTGATGAAAACTCCTGGAATTTAACCCAGTGCAGAGAAAAAAAGCTCATTTTGCAGCTCTGAGCAGTCTATGGGCCAAATTCTCTTCTCATCTGCTCTGACACTCCCCTGCAGTAGCTGCCAATGCCACATCTGGATTTCCATGGAAGTGAGTCAGAGCAGGTGCTGGTCCAATGGAAAGAGTTGATCCTGTAACATGAGTCATCCCTGTAAAATGCTATTTTTATGAAGCCATTCTGCATGTGCACCAAACATCTTATTAGCAGAGAGAAGCACAAACCAGCCTTGTCCTGAGTGGGTTCTCTTCCACGTCCCTTGGCAGAGGTGGGACAGGCATAGCTATTACAGGCCATGAGTAGGCTCAAGCAAATATCATTCAGCCCACATTTTCAAGCTTTTTCTTCTATTTATGAGGTCAAGAAATGAGATTTAAGTGAAAGCTGGGAATCTAAACTCCCTCTGTGCTCTCAGTTTCCTGGTTTTTTTGAAATCCTGGGAGACTGGTGCTTGGTGCCTCTACACATCTCTCCCATGGGTACATCCATGGTCTCTGCATGGTTCTGAGCCTTCAGAAGGTGAGCAGCACTGTATTTCTGATGTCATTGCCTCTGCTTTGGGTGCCAATCGTGACACAAGTGATTCTCAGCTGCACTGTTGTTCCTTGGAATCCTCTGGACACAATCCTGTGCCATGTGCTCTATGATGACCCTGCAGGAGCTTGGACCAGATGACCCACTGTGGCCCCTTCCAACCTGAGCCATCCTGTGATTTTTGTATCACTTATCTGCTCTCAAAGCTGCACAAAAATGGTTTTCCAGATTTAATGTGACGTTCCCAGAATATGATCCCAGACCTGGCCCAGTCCCTTGAGCATTCAGGGGCTCAGATAAATGATACATACATTGGTTTAGACAACATTCCAGCACTAATTAAAACCTAAAGTCCTGTCTCTTTCATTATTTAGAACTGTAAGTGTTTTCCCTCCCAGCAGTTTGTTTTTCCAGACCTGGTTCTCCTGCAGGATCTCCCAGGCTGGAGACAAGAAAAGCACCTCCACAGCGTGCAAAGCCTTGGCCTCACTCTGAACCACCAGGAATTTTAAGTGGACATTGTCCATGGCTCCATTTGCACTAGATTAATTAGTAAATAATCACAGCCACTCCCTCCTCACTGCTGTCCTCACGCTAAGGAAGGGCTGTAGCTGATTCCATTCAGTGTCTGAAGAGCCCTAGAGCAGAAAAGCTCCACATCAGCAGCAGGTCCCAATGCCACGTGACAACTTCTGTTATCAGCTGGGTCTGAAATCCCCATTTTAGGAGGGGTTGGGCTCCTACAGCCTCAGCCCCTGGCTACAGCCCAGTGAAGCACTTAGTGCCTCTTTACTCCATGCACATTAGCAGTCTCTGGACTTGCTGGGCCTTTAGGATTTTAATGTTAAACATAGGCTTAACAATTTCGGAATGCTCCAAAGAGGCAGCACCTCTCAGGGTTGGCTCTGCCTGCCCCAGGGCACAGCCCTGCTCTGTGTCCCCATGGACTACATCACCCCCAGCCATTCCCACAAAATCAGCCCCCAGCAGGGACTCCTGAAAACAAGCAATCACAGGAACTCAGCCAGCAGATTTCCCCATACCTTTCCCTGCATGTTTGAGTGCTTTAGATGATTTATCTGCTCAGAAAAGGATTATTTTTGAGCCTCCCTTTGCCAAAAAACGTAAGCCTTATCAAATGGAAATCAGAATCTCTTCTTTGGATCATGGCATAGGTGAAAAGGAGGTCACAGAAAATGCAGACCTTTCCTGAATATTTGCCTTGCTTTTCATTAAGCTTCACACCTGAGGGGCTGATCCTGAACCTGCCTGTTTCCAGCCTCTTTATAAAGCCAGAGAATAATCATAGAATCATAGAATGGGTTGGGTTGGAAAAGACCTCCCAGATCATCAAGTCCAACCCTTGGGCCAACTCCAGTGCCTTTACCAGATCATGGCACTCAGTGCCACGGCCAATCTGCATTTAAAAACCTCCAGGGATGGGGAATCCACCCCCTCTCTGGGCAGCCCATTCCAATGCCTGAGCACTCTCTCTGTGAAGAATTTTTTTCTCATCTCCAACTTCAATTTCCCCTGGCAGAGCTTGAGCCCCCCGTGTCCCCTTGTCCTATTGCTGAGTGCCTGGGAGAAGAGACCGACCCCCACCTGGCCAGAACTTCCCTTCAGGGAGTTATAGACAGTGCTGAGGTCACCTCTGAGCCTCCTCTTCTCCAGGCTAAAAGGTACAGTCTTGTTTGGATTGTTAAGATACAGATTATATATTAATTCTTTTCTTTCTGCTGGTTTTTGTAAAAGCAATAAACCAACCATCACACCCAAATTCCTAGTCATGTGTGGCACCCCTCACCCAGAAGAGTTTAACCCCGTTCCTCGTCTTCCTCATGCGCAGGAAGGTTGTATCTCAACAAGCAAGATGCAGGCAAAAGGTTCTTCAACACTTTGAAAACGAAAAAAGAGGAATTTTATTTGCCTCCACTTCTGCCATCAGCAGAAAGAAAGAGCTGCTTCCCCTGATCTGAGAAACGGGACAATGTCTGCAAACTCAGAGTTCTCCAAACAAGAAGTGGCATAAAATTGAGCTGTTTCATCAATACCAAAGCCATCCTTGGGATTGAACTCCATTCAAATGCTATTCCATGGATTTATTGTTTGCCATTTAAACATTTGCTGTGTTCCCATTTAAGCTGGTTGCATTATGTCCTGCTACATCACTCCAGATCCTGCTACTTTTTGCACGTTATTCCTTGTACACAGGGTTAGAACATACATTATCTGAGCACTCAGCTACAACGATAAAGGTTATCTTATCTAATTTAAAAGAGGAGCCAGTGTTACTCATTCCTGGGTGAACAATATGATTTTTCATTCCAGAAGTCCTCCTGGGCACAAACATGAGCACAGTGG
Organism: Sakesphorus luctuosus; assembly: GCA_013396695.1. Lineage (NCBI taxonomy): Eukaryota > Metazoa > Chordata > Aves > Passeriformes > Thamnophilidae > Sakesphorus > Sakesphorus luctuosus. Next base: position 1,323,116 of record VWZD01000177.1, read on the forward strand.
GGGTTTTCTCACACCTAATACAAAATCATGAATTACTAAGCAGCTTGACCCGGCATTTTGCAAAACCAGATTTAACGAGATGTGCCAAAATGGCTTGATGAACCTCCTCCCCCCCGCCCCGTAATACAAGTAAAATGGTTCAACAACAATAAATCTTCATATTTGGGATGATTCCTTCCAGCTCAGAATATTCTCTGTGCTCTGTGTGTTTGCACAGGCCATGAGAGCATCAGGGTGTAGGTGAATATACAAATAACAGAGGTTTATCAAGAAGGACTGTTTAGCAGAGGGGAGGAATGAGACTTGCACTTAAGAGTGGGTGTGGGTCAATAATTACAGAGCAAAAGTGTATGGGTCTATGTATGTGGCAAGAAATGGGAATTTTCAGCTGGGAAAGCCTATTTTGTTGTTTCAGCATTTCCTGCTCCTTTTAGTGTTACTTTATGCAATTTGAGATGTCTTACCCCTGGGAGAACTATCAGTGAGATCTTTTTACTTTTTCTAACAGGAACTCTTTAATTCTTAATCCTTTTAGCTCTTTGGCTATGAAATGCTCATCCTTTCTTGCTCCTCTCTCCTGCCAGCTGAGGTTTCGGTAGCTCAGAGGTGCCTCCTCTGCTGCTGATGGGTGCAGGATGCCCATGGCTAGTGCAGGATGCCCATGGGCATTGCAAGATGCCCATTGCTGATGAAGGATGCCCACGGGCAGTGCAGGATGCCCACAGGATTTGCAGGATGCCCACGGGCAGTGCAGGATGCCCACAGGGTTTGTAGGATGCCCATGGCTGATGAAGAATGCCCACAGGCAGTGCAGGATGCCCATGGGGAGTGCAGGATGCCCACAGGATTTGCAGGATACCCACAGGCAGTGCAGGATGCCCACGGGCAGTGCAGGATGCCCACAGGGTTTGTAGGATGCCCATGGCTGATGAAGGATGCCCATGGGGAGTGCAGGATGCCCACAGGATTTGCAGGATGCCCATGGCTGATGAAGGATGCCCACAGGCATGCAGGATGCCCACGGGCAGTGCAGGATGCCCACAGGATTTGCAGGATGCCCATGGCTGATGAAGGATGCCCACAGGCAGTCAGGATGCCCACAGGCAGTCAGGATGCTCATGGCTGGTGCAGGATGCTCATGACCAGCACAGGCTTGAATTTTGCTGGATGGGGCAGCAGTGGCAGGAAGGGCCAACACAGTGTGCCCGGTGTGTTCCCAGCCTCTCTGATGGCTCCAGTCCTGCCAGTCCCCCCAGCTGGCTGCTGGAAGAACAGCTTCTCTTGAACCAGGGATATTATAGAAATATCTTGACCACTTTAAGCTATTTTAAGAATATGGGGGGGGACAATTCCGAATTCCTGGCACAGCTCCCCGGAGCTGTAACCTTGCTGGCTAAACCCAAGGTTGCAGCATGTAAGCACCAAGAGTCCATTCAGCATTGCTGGAAGCTATTTCCTGTTCCTCTTTTCCTCTTGCTGATTTATATTATTGCAGAGGAACGAAGTGTTAAAAGTAAATCAATAAGCTGTGGCTGTGGCTGGCAGTGGGGTTGTGTCACGGTGCAGTGTGACAAGCAGCCTTGTATTCACATCCATCCCTACAAACCCTCGGATATCCAGATCCAAGTGCTGTGAGGGACACTCAGTGCTCCCTCCCTTTCATCCCAAGCCCTCCCAGGCATGGCCATGTGTGTGATGTGCTCCAGGCACCAGTGGAGACAGCAGAAAGAGAGCTGAAGGCATCTGGAATGGAGCTTCCAAAAATAGCTCGTTGACATTATCGGGCCAGATCAAAGCAAAAAGGGGTGGAAAGCAGATGGAAGAATGAATAAAAGGTAGAGAGAAATCATGGCAGGTGGGGATGGGGGAGAGGGGTAGGCAGGAAGAACCCCGTGGAGCATGGGGGATCAAACCCTGGAGAGGGAAATGTGAGGAGGGGATGAGAGGTGAGGGATGAGGATGGGAGAAACATCTTCCCCAGGAACCTGTGGTGTGTCTGCTGCTGCCACTCACCTGCGGCTTTCCAAGGGTGTGGACAGAGGCACTTGGCAAAAGTTAGTCAATAATTTCTTCTTCTCAGAGTCCATTAACTCACGGTTAAAGGGCTGCTCTATCCCAGCTCTGGGCAGTGCCAGGAGCCCATCACCAGCATGGAGGGGTTGCCTTTCACATTTGGAATCATCTAGGACTCCTTTATCCACTTTCTCTCCTTATCCCACCAGAAAAGATGATCCACAGTGCTCGATGCCATGTGTTCAGGAGGGTGTTGGGATCCCAGGGGCTGTGGAATATTTATAGGAAATTATACAGCTGGTTGAGAATTTGCTGTTGTTTTCCCCCTCAAGAAATTCTTGTTCTTTTGAAACCCCGAGCAAAACAGTTTAAATAGATCAAGACTTGCTTCCAGCACAGCTTGTGGTGTGACTTTCCCCCAAAATAGAGGACATTCTTTCAAAATACATTACACTGTGTCATTTGTTCAGATCCCTCCCCATTGACAGGCATCAGCACAGACAGATCATCCTCCTGCTCCCTCCTGGGCCCATCAATCTGTGCTGAGCACGATGGCTTTGACCTTCACCTGGCAGAGCTCCCTGGGCACTGACTGCAGGGCTCCCAGATGCCTCTGAGGGAGGGAAATGCCATCTCTGGATGGAACAGCTTGCCCAGAGAAGCTGTGGCTGCCTTATCCCTGGAACTGTGGAAGGGGCACCTTCCACCAGCCCAGGTTGCTCCAAGCCCTGTCCAACCTGGCCTTGGACACTCCCAGGGATGGGGCAGCCTCAGCTTCTCTGGGCAACCTGTGCCAGGGCCTCTCCACCTCACAGGGAAGAATTCCTTTCCAATATCCCATCCAACTCTGCCCTCTGTCAGTGGGAAGCCACTCTGTCTTTTCCTGTCCCTCTGTCCCTTGTCCAAAGACCCTCTCCAGCTTTCCTGGAGCCCCTTTAGGCACTGGAAGGGGCTCTCAGGTCTCATTGGAGCTTCTCTTCTCCTGTCTGAAAACCCCCAGCTCTCCCAGCCTGGCTCCAGACCAGAGGAGCTCCAGCCCTTGGAGCATCTCTGTGGCCTCCTCTGGATTCAGTCCAATGTGTCCACATCAAGTATTCAAGTCACCTTGTCTCTTTGGGCAGTGGAAATGTGCACATGCCCATGTGTGCCAACCTGTGCAAAGGCAGGGAGAGCAGTCTGACCTCATCCATCCACATGGCATCAGCTTTTGGGGTTGTTTCACAGCTCACTGGGACAGACATTCACCTCATAAGGCTCAACAAGTCTTAGAAATATAAAGACAAAGCTCTGTCTTTCCTCCAGCAAGATGTTGCTGCTATTTAAGGTCTATTATCCTCCCTCTGCTCACACATTGCTACCATTAGTGTTATAAATGGGCTGGGTACACAGAGGAGAGAAGAGACCCCCAGGGTAGCAATTACTAGAACTGAATTGTCTGATGAAAAAGGCAGCATTACCCCACTGTAATTTGATCATAAAATAAATTGCATTGCCCATAAACTTGCTGAATGCTGGAGTTTCCCCCCCAGTTGTTTCCATGCATTTGGAGCCAGAGGGACTGCAGGGAAATAGCCCAGCTCTGGCCACCACCACTCTGAGACTCCAAGGAAAACTGTCACAGAACATGAACAAATGAATATTCATAATGAGATTAAACTCATCTTTGACACGGTGCCAATGCTAATCTTCCCCAAACAGCCCTGGATGGGAACTGTGTGGAAAAATGTGCCTATGCTCTTGAGCAGCCACTCTTGGGTCTCTTGCTTTGTCTGCTCTGTGTCTGGACGGCTCCTCTGGCCAGGGAAACACCACTGGGTCACAGGGCTGCTTTCAGGCAGGTAAATAACAAGCAGAAGCAGCTCCCCATACGGTGATTCTGTTATAACCCCAACAGGTTTTCTTTTAGAACCTCAGCAGGTCAGTGCTTGCATGGGGAACCTGCAGGGAAAAAGCAATAAATGCTGTTTATCCGGGACCCTCTGAAAATGAACCAGCCCCCTGTTTGATGCTGGGAGCCATTGTTCTATTCTAGATTAATCTAAAACTCCAGTTATTTGGGGTTGTCAGAAATTCCCAGGGTTTAAAACAAACCTGCAGCCCAGACAGAAAGAGGGGTGGGTGCTGTGCTGAGCTCTGCCTCCATCACTTCTTGGGATTGTGTGCTTTTCTTTCACTTTTATTGCTATGATTTGCTACAGATACTATCTGGGAGAATGCTAATTGCATCTTTAGGTCACTGCTATGTGGTGATCAGATACCAGGGTGACAAATAGTGGGGACTGGAGCAGAAGAGCTGCTGTAAACAGCAGGGTTTGTGGTGCCAGCCTGGGCGTGCTGGATCGTGTAGCTCTGGTATCTCTCACAATTTTTGCTGTGCTTTCTGTGAGAATCCAAAGTAGCAACAGGAGATTCTTGTGAAAAAGGGAAAACATACTCCAGGCTCCTGGGGCTGAGGTTGTGAGTTGCTACCCCCATCTCCCTCCTGTCCATGCACTGGGATTTAAAATGAGGAGAGAAGAGAGTGAAGAGAGAAGAGGGAGAGGAGAGGCAGAATGGAACAGAATAATTTCACCTGGAAGGGACCTGCAACAGAGGCAGCCCTGCTGGTCCCTTCCAGACTCTCTCAGAGCCTTTGGGTGCTGTGAACATCCTCCATTGTCATCCTCATCTCCTGTATCTCTTTCTCTGGTTCCTTTGTCATCTCTATTTGACATCCAGTTCCCATTGTGGGAGCTGCAGGTTTCCATTTAGGGCCCCACGATCTGTCTAAGCCCAAGAATGTCTGGATGATGGTGATTAAAAACCCGAGGCAGGAGCTGCAGCAGCAGCATGAATGAGGATCTGCTCTGTGAGGTTGACCACGTTACAACCCCATTTCTGGGAAGAAATATGAAAAATGGTATAATGCAGCAGAGAGAGAAAATCACAGTCCATGGAGAGATGTAAAATCGAGACCTTGATCTCGATCCCACTTGATGGTGAGATGTTTAAATAAAAGCAGTCATTGTTGAGGAAGCTTTGCTGCAAGCCATGAAACAGGAGGGTCAAGAGCTTGCCAGGAAAAGACATCATGGTGCATGAATAAATAAACCTGAGAGAGGAGGAGAGATGTAAAGGCTCTGAAATCTCACCAGCAGCGATCACAGGGCGTCAGTGCTGTGTGTTTGATCTGCTGCTGTAATCCCAGAATGGGAACGGCCGACAAATTGAGGAGTATGGATTTGCTTAAAAAAACAAGTCAGGCACTTGAGCAGATCAGATATTTTAATTACAAATGACTGTGGTATCCAGAGCTGCATTTTGGAGAGTGGGTGAAACTATGGGCTGAAATTTTGTTGTACAGTATGTAAGTTTTACCCCCCAAAATGCCCCTGTGACAGGGATCTGGTATCACAGAATCCTTCAGGTTGGAGAAGACATCCAAGATCATCCAGACCAACATTCCTAACTTGAATGTTAACATTGGGAAAACCATTCTGCTTCCCTCTGATGCATCCACAGTCCAAACAGAGGCCTGTTTTGTCTCCTGGAGCCCCTCTTAGTGGTGTCAGGGCTGGGAGAGCAGAGGGGATGGGTCAGAAAGACCGTCCACTGAAGTGAGGAAGAGGAAGATTCAACCAACAAAGTGTCCAAAGGGGAGAGAGATTCATTTTTAGGAGAGGATGTTCTGAAACATTCCCATCAATTCTACTTCTTCCTCTGACTCACCCCACTCCTGGTCCTCATCCCTGGTCCTCACTGCTCCTCCCAGGCTGGCAGAAAGGCGAGAGCTTGGGCAGGCAGCAGAATGGCTTATTTCCATAAGAACACCAATAAACTGTTCTGTTGAATATTAAAATCTATTTCAAATGCAGGAATGAAGGGACTTTAGAAGGACTCTGGGTACAACCAAATAGTTGCTATGAAGATCAGGCTTTTTTCTTCTTTCTAAACGTTCGAAGTGAGGGACCAGAGGAGGATGTGGCAGGAGTCAAGTTCAGTGATATCCTGAGGTGCAAACCCCTCCTGTGCCCAGTGCTGGGCTCCAGCAGTGCTTTCTCTCCCCACAACTTCCCCTTTCCATTAGAGATATTCAATATCACACAATATTTGATTTCTGGATTGTTATCTAAAAAGCAGCTCATTTTGGAGACAAGCAAGGACAAACTGAGTTTAATCACTGAATCATGAAATGATTTGGGTTGGGAGGCATCTCAAAGCCCATCTCATCCCACTCCCTGCCATGGGCAGGGACACCTCCCACCAGCCCAGGTTGCTCCAAGCCCTGTCCAACCTGGCCTTGGACACTTCCAGGGCTGGGGCAGCCACAGCTTCTCTGGGCAACCTGTGCAAGGGCCTCCCCACCCTCACATTCTTCCTAATATCCATCTAAAACTGCCCTTCTTCAGCTTAAGGCCATTCCCCCTTGTCCTGTCACCCCATGCCCTTGTGAGAACTCCCTCTCCAGACCCTGGAGCCCATTTGGTCACTGGAAGGGGCTGTTTCTCCGAGGTTGACTCATGGCTATTTCACAAACACCTGCCAAGAGTATCACAGGATGGTACAACACAAAATATTTTTTGTGGATTTGGAACTGTTTTCTACATCTTTTCCTTGTCCCAAGAGACAAAAAGTTCCATAGTGGGTTGGGAATGAAGAAGAATCTTGGAGGAGACCAGAGGTTATCTCAGGAGGCCAGGAAGGCTGCAGGAAAAGCAATAATCTGATAATTTGGAGGTCCTTTGATGACAGACCAAGTTCTTATGGCTATGGAGAGCTGAAGGGACAATTTGGGGAAAATTTTCATCATTTATATGCCTAACACTCCGTTCTGGGGGGTTGTAGTCATGTTTGCCTCCCTTCCATTGGTGTTTATTAATCACAAATTTAATAACTCATTAGGATTAATAAATTCATTTGGAGGTTACCTCCAGGTTAGCCTCATGTCAAAATAAATGGCATTGGAAATCCAATTAGACACAATCATACAATAATTATATAAGAACATAATCCCCTCTCTGCAAAAGCAGGACAGGTAGAGCATTTCAAACCTTTTGCCGTGGAAAACCACTGGATTACATGGAGCCAAATGGGATTTGCAGCTCTAAGTTCATGCATTCATTCTTATCCTAAGGTGGTGCTGGAATAATGTTTGCTGAAGACAAGCCCAAAGATAAACACACTTTCAGGGTCACAGGCAGGAGACCTGAGCTTATTAAAGTATGTTCTAATAATTCTCAAGTTATTTTCCTTTCCATGGTGTGCTGTGTAGGCCATGAATTCAGAGGCTTAGAAATTACTTGTTATTTTTATAGGGAAACTGCTAAATCTGTTGACCCTGAACAAGTCCTGCAAACAGAGAGGGTTCTTTTACAAAAATCAAGTGAAAAAAAATAAATGAAAGTGTTTCAAATCTTTGAAAACAGATCATGGAAAACGTTCTAAGGGTTGAGCATCTCCCCTGAGTAGCCCTGAAGTCCCAGTGGTACACACATGGAACTTGCTTGTGTGAAATGCTGCTGCATTTTAGGGAGCTGGGATGGACATGCCAAGGTGGGGGGAGGAAAGGTAGTTTAAATGCTCTCAATATGATAAACTTGTTTCCATGAAAAGCAGGTGAGACACAGAGAACAACTGGAAGATGAAAGACAGTTGGTTGGTACAGCCCAAAGATAGATTGGTAGATGGATGGATGGATGGATGGATGGATGGATGGATGGATGGATGGATAGATAGATATAGAGATAGATAGATAGATAGATAGATAGATAGATAGATAGATAGATAGATAGATAGAAAAATACATATATTTTATATATATTCCTTTTCTCAGAGGATGGTGAGGACTGGCACAGGTTGCCCAGAGAAGCTGTGGCTGCCCCATCCCTGGAAGTGTCCAAGGCCAGGCTGGACAGGGCTTGGAGCAACCTGGGACGGTGGAAGGTGTCCCTGCACATGGCAGGGGGTGGAAATGAGCTTTAAGGCCCCTTCCAATCCAAACCATTCTATGATTTTATATACATGTGTGTGTCTGTGTGTGTCTGTGTGTCTGTGTGTGTATATATATATCTATATCTATATCTATATCTATATATCCTTAATAACCTGGGGAATAGCAACATCAAGGAGAAGCTGCTATATTTCCCTCCCAGCATTGACAGGATGCCTCATATTTTTTTAGTGTCTTTTGGCCCCCAAAAATGGTACCTTTCCCCTCAGCTTTCCCATTCTTTCTGCTGGGCTGGAGGAAATGCACCACAATATTTTGCTGCAGGTTACAGCAGCAGTGACAGGACAATAACCAGGGGCAGCTGAGCTTTGCAGTGCTGGTGGCAGGAGTTTGCCCTGTCTGTAAAGCAGCTGAGAAACAGGTTCCAAGGAGTAATTAGCAGTGCCCAGAGCTGTGTACAACTCTGCACAAGAAAAGAGTGGGCACGCTGCAGTGTTATTACCTCCTGGTCCTTCGTGCCAATTTTCTGATTAATAACATCCCAGGCCACTTGATGCACTATTGATTCTGAATTCAATAAAAAGAACTGGCAGCTTCTGGCGAGACCACATCATTTTTCCTCAAAAAGTGCACGGCAGCAGCAGGTTTTCAGGAGGGTAATGTTGGGAGGAATGCCCTGGAGAGCTGCTGTCCTCCTCTGGGAGGACACATCTGCTCGGCAATGGTCGGATCTCCTGCTGTCCCAGGGACAGGACAGTGGTGTCCCTTAGGAGTCGGTGGCAGAGCCCTCTGTTTGCTGAGGTGCTGCTCAGGAGGAGAGGGAGAGCATTTCTTAGGCCCCCATGCTGCTATGAAGACATCAAAACCTCAATCACAAGGGGTTTGCTGAGAACAGAGCTCGGTGCTATGGACTTTTTCACCATTAAGCAGATCACTTGTCTCCTGAGTTTCTGAATGCAGCACGAGAAGAAGAGGGTGCAGTTTTATTTTCCAGAGAACTTGGCTTTTGAAGTGTCAAAATTGTTCCCAGAAAGACAGTTTGTTGGTGGTTCAAAACACACCAGTAAATCTAACACTAAGAAAGAGAAAGTGCCTGCTGGTTTCCTTCATCCCAGTTGGTGGAGAGGAGAGGGGAGAGATATAAGAGAGGCCAAAGCACTTTGGTTGGTTGTACAAATCATAGAATCACAGAACTTTTGGGGTTGGAAAAGACCTTTAACATCATCAAGACCAATGGTTAACCCACCACTATCACAGCCACCCCTAAACCATGTCCCCAAGTGCCTCATTTACATGTCTTTTAAACCCCTCCAAGGATGGTGACTCCACCACTGCCCTGGGCATCTGTACCAGGGCTGGACAACCCCTTCAGTGAAGAAATTCCTCCTGATGTCCAACCTGACGCTCCCCTGGCACAAATTGAGGCTGTTTTCTCCCCTTCTGTCCCTTGTTCCCTGGGAGCAGAGCCCAACCCTCCCCTGGCTCCTCTCTCTTGTTGTAGCGAGTGAGGAGGTCCCTCCTGAGCCTCCTTTTCTCCAGGCTGAGCTCCCGCAGCTCCCTCAGCCCCTCCTGGTGCTCCAGCCCCTTCCCAGCTCCATTGCCCTTCTTTGGGAAGAGAAGCCCAACCAATAAACAAAAGCTGTTCAGATCCATTAACAACCTAGGAGAGAAAGGCAAATATATAACAGCAAGCAGAAGGCAGCTCAGAAAGTGTAGAGAAGCCAAGAAATATTGAGCTTTGATCCAGGGAGAATATTTCAACAAACACTGAATGCTTTGCAAATATTCCGTGCTTTCAAGAGCCAAAACACATGGCAAGGGGGGAGTAATGATGCCCAGAGCTCCTGGGTGGGCAGCAGGGCAGGGTTTGGACACACATCCTCTGGCTCTTTGGCACTGGGAAAAGCATCCTTCAGATAAAGCAGGTTTTCCACAGGAGCTGCCACCAGTGCCACCCCTGAGCTGGGAATGAGGCAGCTCCTCCTCCAAGCTGCATCTGTGCAATGTGTTTCTGACCAGGGGGCATATAAAGAGTTTTGTTTCTTATAATGATGCAGGAAATAGAAAAGTGAGGCTGTTTCCCACTTTTTTGGCAGGGAGTTGCCTTCCCTCAGGGCTGGATTTTCAGGGGTTACTGTGAAGAGGCAGAGAGATGAGATGGGTGTGAGTGCTCAGCTCCAGCAGACCCTGGGTGGGACATGATTTAGAATCCAGACATTCCCATTTTCTTCTTTCGGACTTGTTCAAAGCCACAGACTCACCACCACTTGCCTGTTTTGCTAGGGCAGCTTTGCCCAGGTCTCCCACAAACTGTGGGCAGGGTCTGGGCAGTGCCAGGTGAGCTCAGCTTGGGGGGGGCTTTATCCCACCACGTCCTTCACCGAGTGCCATCAATGACACAGGGAGCCCCAGGACTGAGGCCCTGGTGTGTGCACATGCAAATGTGATGATTTGAGATGTAAAAAACACCAACAAACAAACAAGCAAGAAAAGGAGCACATGGTAGTTGAAACAGTGGCCTCTGCGGGGGGAGCATTTGCCACAGTCACAGCCCTGAACACGCTCTAGTAAAAGAGAATAAAAGAGGTTATCTATCTGCTCTATTGAGACCTTCAAATTTTCATCTTAATGGGACATGGTGCTTGACAGATTGAGCTCCACTGAGCAGCTCATTGGAAATTCAAATGCAGGCTCTGGGGCTTGTTGGAGCCACTGAGCGTGTTTTCTCGCCGGGTTTGCCGGAGTGATGACTCTGCGGTTTGTCAGCAGCCTCTCCTCAGCAGCAGCCTCCGATCCCTGCAGCCTCTCACTCCTCTGCCTCCCACCCAGGCAGGGGCAGGGGCTGTGTGGATTGGAGGAGGGGGCATGCAAAGCTGGGGGATGGCAGGAATGATGGGAGGACGATGGACATCCTCGGGTGGGTGGGTAGGTTTTGTTTCACACGTGCAGAGGGCAGAGAGCAAACAGGAGGGGCTAGCAGCAGGCAGGGACCCTCCTGGGGCAGCCCCAGGATGAGCTGCTGGCCTGGAGGAGCCAGGAGCTCAGGATCTGCCAACAGGTCTGGAGGTTCCTGACACTGCTGTCTGCAGCCTGGAGGAGCCAGGGGCTCAGGATCTGCCAGCAGGTCTAAAGGTTCCTGTCCCTGCTGTCTGCAGCTCTCCAGGAAGGCCATGGAGCCCCTTGCCCTGTCCAGCAGGCAGGAGAAGAGAGGAGCTGTGTGTGTTGGAAAACCACATATTTTGTCTTTACCTCTCCAGGCTGCTGTTCAGCCCCAAGTCTGATGCTCTAAAGTCTGATACTTTAAAGCCTGATATTCTGAAGTTTGATACTCTGAAATATGATACTCTTCTTTAACACCACAGGATTTATGCCAAGACCTCCAGAGCAACTTCTCCAAACCCTCAGGATCTTTCCAGCTCCACATCTGCTGAGTTTCTCAGGGCTGTGCAGGAGCATCTTCAACCTGCAGGAACTGTGCCTGGGCTTTCCTGGAGGGAAATCATCTTTCTTAGATGCAGAAGAGCATGGGACTCTCATATCCAGGGCCTAATGCATTCCATAAATCCATATGCCAGCACGCCCAAGGGTGGAGGAAGAGTGTCACCTGTCACCACCAGACCTCAGGACACTGAGCCCAGAGTGGAAGAGACAGCTCATGTCTTTAGGAACTGGAAGTTGGCTGGAAAAAGGACTAGAAAATACTGGGAAATATGCAGCAGGGAAGTCCCAAGGCAGGAGATCAGACTGCAGGGAACCTCAGTGGCATTTCTGCCTCTGCCTGCCCTGAGCCCTTTCAGTGCCTGCAAAATGCCCCACAGGTCACAGATTCTTTACATTCCTTCTCCCCATTAGTCCCAGGTTCTGAGCACAAAAACACATCGATTCTTCCAATCTGAAAGGAAAAAGGCAGCTGCCTTTTCCTGGCTGGGAACACAGCTCTGCCCATGGTCAGACTCTGGCCAAATTGAGCAGAAGGAGACCATGGTTTTCTTTTCAATGTGTCTTGCCTTATGAAAGCCAGCCCTAAAATACTAATTTCACTGCTTTATTTATTTATTGTTCCTGATTTTCAGCAGTCTTTGGGCTATGAATTATGTAGAAGATGCATAGCAAATCAAGTGAAGCACTGGCAGGTTTTAGCAGAGCCTGAGCTGAGTGTCCAGCTCCACCTGTCTGCAGCAGCTCCTCCAGCAGCAGCTCCTCAGCAGCTCTTCAGCAGCTTCCACTTATCTCACCACCCTCCAAAGAGTGGGGCCCTTGCTGAAAACCCCATGGGCAAAGGGGTAGAACAACCCCTGTGAGTCCCCATGGCCCTGGTGAAGATCTACAGGGTGCCAAGACCCGGTGTGGGTGCCAGGTTGGATCCCACAACCATGTGTTGGATGCCACATCCATGTGTTGGATGCCACATCCACGCCTTGTCTCCAAATACAAATCCAGTGATAGAAATCTTACCCTAAAATCAAGGCAGGGGATTGTCTCCATAAAAATCTCCTCTCGTTTGTGCCTTGGAGCCTGGAAGCTACACTGACTTCCTCATTTCAGGGGAGCTGAAGTTTTATACTGGCTTTTGTTTTTTAAACACAAAGTTGTCCCATTTTTTGTTTAAATCCACACTTAATCTTACATTTGTGTGCGCCAGGGGATAAGACAAAGGTTTTATTACTTGCATTATTTATGAATGGTATAATTTCAGGGCATCTGTATTAAACTAAGGCTTGGAGTGGAAAATAATATTAAACAAGACAAGTGTGTGTATTTCTTTCATAAATCCATAAAACCTGATTAACAATGATGCTCCTAATGCTGGGTTGGTCATTAGAAGACTTCCTGTATCTGGACCAGGGCACTGCACTGGAGGTTTTGATGCATTAAGACAGAGTCCTGCAAAGCCGTGTACACTGAACTCTGTGGTGCAACAGGGTATGCTTGAACCAAGGCTTTGATTGAGGTTTTTAACTATTCTTATTTCTTTGTCTCTGAATTTCAGAGCTGAATCACAATACAAGAGACTGAAACTTTGCTGTGTTCTGCCAAAGCAGCTGCTTGCTCCTGAAGCTCTGTGTTTCCTCTTAAGTTTTTCTTCCCAAATTTGTGCCTGTTCCATCCCATCACTCCCTGGAAATGCTTTCCAAGAAACATCACCCCTCCCCTTGACACGAGGGGGCTGCATTTCTGCAAGTGCCAGCAGCTGACAACTCACTGGGCAGTGGGACAGCCAGAAAATAGAGTTTCCCATATTATTTGGTAGCAAAGAGTGACTTCCAGAGTTAAGCCTGAAGAGTAAAGGGCGAGCGAGGACATTTTCCTGGTACAGTTAATGAACTGTCAGCCCCCTTTGGGTCTCCTTTCAGTGCTGAGTGCTGGTAATTTATTTCCTTGAGAACAGAACTTGTCAGTCTGGAGGGGCCAGACCCTTTGAGCTCTGAATGTTTCTGTGTGACAGAATGTGCTGATGTTCTGCCTCTTACAAAACCTCATCTCCAGAGCCCCCAGATGTGATCCAGAGCTCTTGCTGCTTGCACTTGATGGAGTCACTAAAATTCTGTGATGCTGGGCAAGAGTCAGAGGTGACAGAAGACTCCTGTAGTGGCTACTCAGAGAAAGAAGAAAATATTTTCATTAAGAAAAATAAAAGGATCTTAGAAAATTCAGATGCAGCCCTTAGTGACACAGCAAGTGTGTGTCCCTTGCAGAGAGACTCGCCATGTGGCTCCTCTACATGTGGTGATAGAGAGAATTTTCTGCTGGAAAAAAAAATAAGCCTGGAGGTGAAAACTTCAAAGGGGCTGAACTCTGATTCCAGCAAGAGCCTTGTGCACGTCCAGGAGCTGAGGGAGCAAGTGTTGATAAAGCACTTCAAAACCTTGCCAAGCCTGTGATCAGGTTTATGCTGCAGCTCTGCTGTGGCAGGAGCAGAGCTCTGGCCAGCCCTGAGCACCAGTGGGGACCAAATGCTAATCAAACCCTCTGAAATCCTCCAAATAAATCATGTGAAAGGGGAGGAGGGGAGGGAAGGATTGCAGAGTGTCCACTGTAGGGTGCTGGACAGGCCAAGGGAACACCTGGGGAGCAGCCTGAGAAGCCAAGCCCAACACCCCAGTGAGGAGGGCTTGGAGCAGTGTTTGGGTCTCAAAATGGAGTGGGATATTCATGACAGAACCATGTACTTTGGGTGATGAAAATCTACCTTTCAAACTCACAGTGGGGTGCTTTGAGCTTTTGATGCTCCTCAGTGGTGTGAGATTCCTCAAGGCAGGGGGTTCCAGAGGGCCAAAAGGGGTTCGTGGGTTTGTTAGAGCCCCCCTGGGGACTTCAGGCCCCTAAATATCTGAGTTAGTAGAGTATGGTACCCCTCAGCCTTTGTAGGACATCTTTGAATTATTGGCATATCCCAAATGAACCAGAAGTCCAGGGAGATTCTCGTTGGAGAAAGGAGCTGCACAGAGCGGGCAGCAGAAGTCAGAGGAGTGGAGGGGAACATTCCTTGGTATGACATTGTTCAAGAGCCCCATGCCCTTGCTGGTGGCCCACCAGCACCACGCTGCCATCCTGCTGGCCAGGGCACAGGGAGTGAATTTCAAGGAAAAGATCCCACTGTGGATTATTGCAGAGTGTCTCTGCCCTGTCTCTGTTCATACCAAACTACTCAGAGCTCGTGGCCCCCCCAAACCAGGTTTCACCTCTCCTGGAGTGTCCTGAAAGGAGCAGCCACCATAACTGCAGCTGCAATGACAGAGCAAACCGAGCTGAGCAAGAGCTGCAGGAGCCCAACTCCTCTTGGAATTCGGATGATGCACTTGAAGCCCCTCTTTTGATGCTGCTGATTGTTCCAGGCAGGTGGAGGACGTGTGTGGATCCATCCCATGCTCAGCCCCAGCTGTGCCACCAGGGCACAGCAGGGACACACCACAGCCTGTGGGTCACCTCCACTTCCCTGTCCTTTCCTGCATGAAAAAATGGAATAGTTGTGTTGCTGGCACATGAAAGAAATAGGAGTTTTCTTGCTGCAAGCCATAGAAAGCAGGCTTCATTCAGCTCCTGAATAATTTAGAATACAAGCCTTTGATTAATTCCATGAGAAAAAGGAAACAAAGTTAGCTATAACTATAGGCCATTCAAAGTATGGATTGCCAGCAAAAATGTGCAAAGCGCTGTCATGAGAGGATTAATTACACAGATTAAATATTTTATAAGTTAAATAATGTGTATTTTTTGGAGACAAAATGGAATGTCATTTTTTCCCCCAAGACAGGGAAAGTAACTGTATTCACTTCCATTTAGCCCACAGAGCAACACAGACTCCAGTGACAGAGGAGGATGGATCAGGGCTGTAATTCCCAGCTGGCACCAAGATCTGTATTCTGAGCAGCATTTTATCTTCTCCCCAAGAGCCAGCTCTGAGCTTTCAAGTCTCTGTCACTTGTGAGGTTCTTCTGGGGGAGAAAAAAAGGGTCCTGGCAATTGTTATTTTCTCTATTATAGTGTTCCAAATCTGGAAGGAAAATGGACTGCGTAGGGTGGTTTTAATTATTGTGTTATTGTCCTGGAGGATAATGGCAGAGTCTTTCAAACTGTCTTCCTTTTTCTTTTACAGAAAAGAAGACCTGGAGAAGATTTCTGCCTCTGAACTGCCCAGAAGGCTGAATCTCCCTGCAGAAGAGTTTTTTTCCATGGCACACAGGACACCTCCAGGCTCTGTGCCATTGGAGTCACTGTCAGAGGATGCAGGTGAGGTTGTCCAACCATCACACAGCTTTGGCCATATGAGTTCCCTGCAGCCCCACTCCAGGCAAACAGGTGCTGGGACCTCCTTGAAACCCAGCAAGGAGGGATCTGACACCCTGAAATGGGCCCTGGGCAACCTGGTCTAGTGGAAGGTGTCGGGTGGAAGGAGCTGAGCTTTAAGGTCCTTTCCAACCCAAACAATTCTATGATTCCATCCAACAGGAGCATCAATCTTCATGCTGCTTTTTATTGCTTGACTCAAGCCCAAAACATCTGACAGCTATTACATTTTCTTCTTATTGAAATTGTTTTATTTCCTAAAAGCTAAAATTGAGCAGACCCCCCATGTCCATGTAATCTCCTCCATTAGGAGCTGATGTGCATCCTAATAAAGGCATGAAGGAAACAACCCTGGCGAGGCAAAATAGAGATGGAGCCCAGAAATGAGCCTGAGCCAAAGATGTGCTCTCTGCTGACACTCTTTAGGCTAATCTATAGCAATTAAAATGGGATATCTTCTATTTTACATTGAACAATGAGAGCTGCTGGGGAATGGTGATGCAGTCACAGATACTCCTGAGAGCCTTTTCATCTTTAAGTGCTTCTTCTGAATTTTGAAAAATAAATTATGCTGATGCTCTCTAAGTGTTGAAGCAGAAGGTGGGGCTTGGTTTCATATGAGGGAGTTGTATAATGATTAATTTGTTTTCAGTGTAATGCACTGGAGCTTCTAATGAAGAGGCTCAGAATGTAACTTGGACTTTCATGAGGTTTAGATTGGATATTTGGGACAATTTCTTCACTGAAAGGATGGTCAGGCATTGGAATAGGCTGCCCAGAGCAGTGGTGGAATCACAGTCCCTGGAAGTGTTCAGAAGGCACGGGGATGTGGCACTTGGGGACATGGTTTAGTGGTGAACACGGCACTGCTGAGTTCACAGTTGGACTTGATTTTAGACATCTCTTCCAGCCTTAGTGATTCCATGATTCTGTGCTGCTGGGCAGAATTGGGAAGGCTGGTTAGTGGGTATTTTCTTGGCTAGAAATAACACCCTGCTGTTTTCTGCATTTGAATCAAGGATTTTCCTGTCCTGCCACTGCCTGTTCTATCCCTGTGGGATTTTCCTCCCCCTCACTGGGCTCTGACACCCTGTGCCAGCTGCACCTCGATCCCTGTAGCCCCCACCACCTCCAGGAGATCCATAATCCCCTACACCACCTAGCTGCATCCCAAACAAGCTCATTTTCTCTGCTCTAACACCCCTCCCTGATGTGTTGATCCCTCTCCTCTCCCAGTGCAGACACGTCTTGGAGCACTTGGGCTGCTCCAGAACATCCTTTGGCCAACACACTAAAGGATGTGTGGGAAGATGGAGCTGAGATGGAGCAGAAAACCCTCCAAGCCTCCTCTGTCTGGGGGTTGCTCATCGCTGGCATGAGCCAAACCCTGCTCTGGCTGCTCCTCCTGGGAGGAACCCGAGCCTGGGAGGCAGGGGGTGGTCACCCCCTCTACATGGGCACACTTGCTGCTTCAGTGATCTTTCATCCTTGTCCCATTTGTGCCACTTTTTCCTTGAGAAAAGGGAGTTTAGATGCAATTTGCCTCGGAAAATTACAATTATGTTATTGATTGGGTAAAAAGGAACTGTTTTATCAAAGCTTACAATCCTGCATGTTTCTTTTCCTCACAAATATCCTATTACATGCTCAGAGACCACCCACACGCTTTGCTGCTCTTACATTTGCCCTGCAATCTTTCATGCCGGTTGACTTTTCATTTCCAAATCCCCTTTTGCATTAAACACAGACCCACACACTCTGACCCATTTTACTTTGAAATAAATCATAAGCCCGTGCCAGAAATGACTCGAGGTGTTCTTTGGAATTTGTAAACAGCACTAAAGTCTGGTGGGAAATGTCACAAAACGTTGTTCTGAATTTATTAAGTAGTTTCTCAGCTTAAATGTCTATATTCCTGTACACAGCCTGACAATGTTTCTACCTGTAATGGCATTTGATGGGAGTTGGGGCTCCTGGAAGATCACACAGAGACCTGAGGATCCAAAAAGGGGAAGGAGCTTTGAGTCTGTGCAGGATGATTTGATAAAGGGACAAAGAATCCATTTTGCTGCTTAATATTAACATTTCACAACATAAAAGAGAGGAGAAAATGCAATTTCTTTTGCTGTGGTCAGGATTTGCTGGGTCTTGCCCACTCAAAGGATAGCCCTGACTTGGCAGTTAAAGCAAATCCTAAAGGAAATCCCAAATCCTCTCACGGTTCTCCATAAGAGTATGGGGGATAGAGCCACTTTCCCCTGCAGAAGGGCAGTTGGTGCCTGGGTTTAGCAGCTGGGAAACTTCCCCACGGGTGGTTCAGCAGCACAGAAGCTCCAGCAGCTGCTTTTCCCTCTTATTTCCCATCCTCTTTCATTCCCCAGCATTTTCTTTCCTGCCAAACCCTGTGCCTCTCTCAATTATTCCCACAACCAGGCAGCTTGGAAAACCGTTTAGTCAGAGGTGGAAAGACTTTTTTATTTTGAGCCCAAAGGGAAGGTGTGAGCCAGACTGTGCTGCTGCAGGTCACCCAGGAGGTGAGAACAGCTCAGTGGGGTCCCACTCTACTGACCCTGAGGGTGCTGCAGCTGATTCAGCTTTTGGGCACCTGCAGCCAATGGCCAAAAGGGGCTGTAAATTTGGGAAGATGCTTCCTCCTAATCCATGAAACTTCTCCTGGCTCTGCAGAGGAACAATCCTTTATTCAAGACATTTCCCAGTGTCACTAAACGAATCACTGGTGGCAGAAGGCTTCGAGCCACCTGCAAGGAGATGGCTGGGGAGGTTTTAGCACTTTCCCCCTAATCTTTAGTCCTAAGCCTTGTTTTCCCAGGACAGCAGCTGGAATCCAGCCAGTGCTATATTTAGCAGCATTGCCAGAGATGCAGAGGATTTTGTGGCCACACCAGGCAGTTTCCATCCAGCTCCCTATCCTAATTCAAGTGCTGCCTTGCACCAGCTGCTTCGAGGGTGTAAGAAATACTAAGTAGGAAATTCCAGCATCAGAAAGATGTATTGCCCATTAAAGCATGTTGGACATAAAAGCAGAACAGCTTTTAATTAAAATTTCTTCCACCAGTCTGGTAGGGCCTAAACAAGGAACAGGAGCAAAAGCTCACAGCACTTCAGTGTAACAAGAGGAAAGCAGCTTTGAAGTCAAGAGGAGAAAAGGCTCATGGAGATTGGGCTGTGCTCGGGGAGTGGTGAGTGGGAGGCCTGTGGTCATGTGGGGTTTATCATGATTTTGCTGAAACATCATCTGCAAGAACCTCTCCTTGAGCCTTATGGCAACCAGCTACAGGTTTCCTGCACACCTTGGCCAATCAGTGTCATGGATGAATGAAGGAAGAGCCAACAGACCAGCTCCATGCTCATTTAGTTTTAATTTGCCATCCATTAGTGCAGATACCAAGAGAGGTGGCTCAGACCAAGTGATCTTTCAGCAATGTTGTGCCGTAACAGCTGCTTGGCTGTAGCCTGAAAGGAAATGGGGCTGGAAGGAGCAATCCACCAGCAGATAATCACTGAGCCAGGGCATCTTTCTGACCTACCCTGGGTTGATGGTGTCAGCCTGGCAGGTGTTTCCACCAGTGCAGCTCAAAGCTCTCTCACAGGGTGTCCTTCCCTCCAAGGCAGAGGCTGTTCCTGATGACTTGCTTGAGTGTAAAAGCTAATTTGAGACAGCAGTGTTGCTTCCCTGATTATCCTGGGAAGTAGCCTACAATTAATGTGGAACCACTGATACAATTACTGGCCAAAACAGTGTCTCAAGTTTATTTGGAAAGAAAATTCTTTAAGAGGTTATTAAATGTGTTTCTTTACTCCTGGCAGCTTTGATCTGACTTGTGGCTGATAGATAGAGGCTGTTTTGCTTTGCAGGTACACCTGGACAAACAGAGCCATTCCTGAGCCCCACAGAGCATCCAGGGTGTCCTGGAGGTGTTGTGGTGGGTTCCTGCAGTGCTGCCCACTGTGATCTGCTGGGACAACTCCCATGGTGTGGTGAATCTCTGAGTGCTGGTGGAGTCCTGCTCGTGGTCTTGCCTTTGCCATGGGGATGTTTCCCCCTGGGCATCATGGAAGGCTTTCCCTGGCTGTGACCCTGCCAGGCAGAGGGGCCCAGCCCAGTTTTCCTTCTTGTCCCTCACAGCCTTTACCCTTTCAGACTGTGCTTATTCTGAGCAGTTTAAGGGAAAATATCTTGTGGCAGCTCCACTGCTCCAGGAG
This sequence comes from Sakesphorus luctuosus, assembly GCA_013396695.1. Taxonomy (NCBI): domain Eukaryota; kingdom Metazoa; phylum Chordata; class Aves; order Passeriformes; family Thamnophilidae; genus Sakesphorus; species Sakesphorus luctuosus. Next base: position 1,343,070 of record VWZD01000177.1, read on the forward strand.
TGTCTCTGCATTCACGGGCACGTTGCAAGTACAGTGAGTTCCTTAAAGTGCATGTTAAGTGTAAATATATAGCATGGCTGCTTGGAATGGTCCTCCAGAGAAAACCTGCACAAATGCACACTGTACAGAATGTAGGAATGATAAAGGAGATGTTGAATATTGCCCTGAGGGCTTCCAAGCTGACTAGGAGGAACGAAGAGGACTTTGCTCCATGCACCAAGGGACTGTGATTAGTGAGAGTGGCTTTGCAGAGAGAGGTGAGGGGGCAGGAGGGGAGGGAGCTGAGTGGGAGCAGGAAAGCATGTCAGGGTTAAGCATTGCTCTCTATTTCAGATCTATCTGTATTCTCAAAGAGTTTATTGTTAGCAATTGCATTACAGCAGCACCTGAGGCTTTGAAATAAATGAGGGCTCTGCAGTGCTGAGCCTCGTGCTGCTGCTGCTGCTGCTGCTGCTCCCAGGGCCCTGCAGCAGGGGCAGGATGGTGCTCAGTGTCCTTCCCAGCCTGGGCAAGGGCTGTGCTCTGCCATGGCTGGTACTGTGCCACATCTGGTCCTGCCTTGGCAGACAGGGATGCAGGATTCAAGCTTTCCTGTGGCTCTGGAGGAGTGTCCCAGGGCTGGGACTCTGCCTGTGGGTCTCTGATGCGCCCACCCCAACAGGAGCTGTGTTCCTTTGGGCCGTGTCCGACCTCAGCTGTGCTGGCTCAGGCTCCTCTGCTGCTGTCTCAGGGCAATGACCACAAAAGCACAGAAGTTCAAAGGGATTTGGCTACTGTACCCTGGATTTTAGGTCAGTATGGAGCTATGCAAGGGAGAAGAACAACCAGGTCCCTCTTCTCTGCCCCTCTTGCCCCCAGGAGGGTGGACCAGCACAAAGATCCTCTCTCTGGCATCAGTGAGACTGTACCTGCCTTGTAGGTGAAAAGCAAAACTGCAACACCTGGGGATTGTCAGAGGCACCAAATTCAGTGTCTGAGCAGGAAGCAAATCAAAGCAGAGGAGCCTCTCTGTTCTCTTGGATTTAATGATGATGACTAAAACGAGCCTTGCTGGCTGCTGTCAGTGGTGATGGACTTCCCAGCTGCAAACAGCATTTCTGAGCCTGCTGTGGTTACACTGAGGCAGGTTGGGAGTACATTAAATGAGTTCATCCTCGATGTGTGTGTGATTCCCAGCTGATCCATTACCTGCAGGGCCAGGCAGCGAGATGTGCATTATTTGTGAGCTCCTCCATGGCCCGAGCCCAAGATGCTGCCATAGATCAAGTTCAAAGTCAAGCCAAGCACTTTCCTCATAGTGCAGGGTGAGGGCTGTGCCAGCCCCAGGTCCTCCTGTCCTTGCAGCAGTGATGGCAGTGACAACATGGAGAGGAACAAACAGAGGATGGGTTTGCTGGGAGCAGGTCCCAGCACTGCTGGATGGGCCCCTTCACCTCCCAGCACTGCTGTGTGGGTTCCTTCACCTCCCAGCTCTGCTGGATGGGCCCCTTCACCTCCCAGCACTGCTGTGTGGGTTCCTTCACCTCCCAGCACTGCTCAGCCCTGGATTTGTTCATGTGGAGTTCTCTTCTCTGTTAGGGCACCGCTAAGACAGCATTCATCCAGCCCAAACTGCTCCACACTGAGCAGAATCTTTAAACAACTACAAATGCAAAGGGTTTCAGGTTTTTTGGGTCTGTGCAGAGGAATCCATTTCCTTGTGACACCTCCATCTGGGCAGCTCTGCTGCCTTCCTCGAGCTGCTGGCCCGGAGAATTCTGGCACTCAAATTAATTGACATTCTGTCCCTTAGTTTTCTGTCTGCTCCCAAGCTGAGCTTAATAATGCCAAAGCTGCCTGACACAGAGCTCCTTCTCAGATCTTTTTTGGTTTGTATCAATTTATCTCCTCTTGGAAAAGCTAGTCAGTGGTTCTGTGAGCTAGGGGAAAAGATCCCCATCTTTCCTTCTGTCCCCTGGGGACGTCTCTGCTGTTCATGTGCGTGCTCATCCTACCCCCCTTCAGCCTCTGCAGGTGTCCAGCCTGTCTCTGGGGCTGCTTTGTTCAGGTGTCCAGCCTGTCTCTGGGGCTGCTTGAGCTTTCTGCCCTCCCCGGTGCCTCTTTGGGATGAGAAGTGGCTTCAGGGATCATTTTTAGCTGCATCTGACTTTCTTTTTGCCAAATTTTGTGTCTCTGAGCTCAATTTGCATGTGACATCTCTTATCCAGCAGTACTTATAGGAATTACAGAGATTCTTGAAATTCCTCTGTGAGGAAATAGAAGTTGTCATTAAAGTTGTCCTTTGGGAAAAGGAGACATCATTTTTCCTGTGATGCACCAGCCCTTAAACGGGGCTGAGTCCTTTGTTAAGCATCTCCTCTGGGTCCAGGCTGGTCCTGATGTCCAGGCATTCCCATCCTGTATCCCACCAGAAGGAGATTCTCTTGATCCAGGCCTGATTTTGCTCTCCAGGCATTCCCATCCTGTATCCCACCAGTGCTGGGACTCTTCTGAGCAAAGATGGGAAAACCAATCTGTTGGTGTTCATGCTCCCCTTGCACATTATACAATTACATGGGAATTAATTTTAAAATGTGCCTTATCTCAGTTGTGACTTCAGTCTCCCTTGAGGGAAGAGAACTCATGTTCAAACCAATTACTGTTCACCCAGGAATTGCTCTTCCAGTTTCTTCCCATGTGAATATTACTGGTTAAATAACAGGCAGGCTGAATGCCTGGGATAAGGTGACAGATTTCCAACACGGGGTCTGATCTGTATAGAGTCTGTTATTTACATTAAAATGGTAATTATATTCATCTTCTTGGGCACAGGATAAACTCTTTATTTCCACTTTATTTTTTCCACTCCTTTGAGCAGCACAGTCCTGCCAGTCTCTGCTGCTTTTTCCATCTCCAATGTCCCTTGATGTACGTGGGGTTTTATTCTCTTTAATCAGATATGCTCTTTCAGATGGGTTTATTTTCTGAGCCCATATAACTGACAGAGATGTCCTGTCTGCCTCCCAAACAGCAGAACTCATGATTGTGCTACGAAATATTTGCTTTATTGAGCTCATAAAACCACGGGATGGGTCAAAGTGGAGCTGTTCTGGGGTTTAGCTGATCGATAAATCACAGCTCACAGGGCTGGGGGCTTCAGTTCTGGTCTTTACTCAGTGGGATTTCTTCCTTGGATATATTTTTTTTTCTATCTTTGCAGTATAATATAAAGGAATACCCCAAAATTTGTCATGAGTGGAACACGGATTTTATTTGTACCAGATCAGTCAGAAATGAACTTTTCTCCCTAAATCCTGTTACTTGAAGAATTCACTGATCTCAGGGGGGAGAAGATTCATAATGAACAGTTTGTGCCCGCAGTGGTTCTGCAGACACCCTCTGCCATTGTATTAATGTGATATATGATGATGGGTGCTGTAGTATCTAATGATTTTTCTTCATTTGTGCTAAAGCAGCTGCAGATGAATAAGAAGAAGATCAGGTGATTAACCCTTTATCCTTCAGGAGTGGGTAAGAACAGCAGCCTCTGAGCCCAACTGCTAAACCAGGGTGTGGATTTGGGGTGTTTCGGGGCTTTTGATTTCTATTCAGATGTAGAAAAATTTGGGCAGCTGAAAATCTGACAGTAATTTCCTGATGAGGCAGGAACATCAATCCTGCAGCTCTGCTCCATCCGGTGGCAGCAGCACAGGAGCCTCTTGGGCACAGGTGCAACATGTCCCATAAAATCCCACACTGGGTTGGGTTGGGACAGACCTTAAAGTTTACCCAGTTCCACCCCCTGCCATGGACACCTCCCACCAGCCCAGGTTGCTCCAAGCCCTGTCCAACCTGGCCTTGGACACTTCCAGGGATGGGGCAGCCACAGCTTCTCTGGGCAACCAGAGAAGTTTCCCTGTACTAAAACACAGGACAATTTTGCCATTAAATGGCATTAAACACACATCCAGAGCACCCAGGGAGCAGCAGTGGGAAAGTAAATGTGGGAGGAACAAGGGCATGGGGGTTTTTTTCTCTTCCATACAATACTGCGATGCCAAATTGAGTCTGAAGAGTCATGACCCAGCCCCAGACTGAGGGTGTGTAAAAGCAGAGCATGAGGGTGCAGGGATAAAGAATGGGTGTCAGAATTTGAAATAACCTTATTTTTAACATCATACTTCAGGACAAAAGGCACTGGCAGGGGTTGCCCAGAGAAGCTGTGGCTGCCCCATCCCTGGGAGTGTCCAAGGCCAGGTTGGACAGGGCTTGGAGCAACCTGGGCTGGTGGAAGGTGTCCTTGCCCATGGCAGAGGATGGAACTGGATGATCTTTAAGGTCTCTTCCAACCCCAATCCTTATGGCATTCTATTGTTCTATGATTCTATGACATTTTAAATGTTTAGCACTACGTAACTACAGTATATTTAAATACCCTCAAAACCTTTCCATTCAAAAATACCAAACAGTGACTGTAAAACAGCTTCCAAATGGTCTCCAAAGCATGAAACTTGGAACATTTATTGCCCACCTTCCCAAGGTGTCTTTCTGACTCCTGGGTGTTATTGCAAAGGATCTTTAACTGGAAGCCTCCTCTTGCTCCTGTCCTGCCCCAGGAGGGCAGGGGTGGTGTGGCTGGGGCCAAAGGCTGAGTGCAGGAGGTACAGCAGGACAGACAGAGCTGCCTCCTGGCAGCTGCAGGGGCACCATGGGATGCTGATATTAAATCCACATTAAATTCCAAGCAGCTCAGCGACGTGCAGCGTGTCTGCTGCAACCATAACTCCTGCTATTTATGATGTGGCAGTGACACAGACAACTCAAGCAGGAGCTTCAGGAACTGGATCCCCAAGGAAAACCTTCTGCCTTGTTTTAAAGTGGAGGATGCTGAGTCCAAAATGCTGTTGCACACGTCCAGCTTTGGTCCTGAATAATTTTATCCTTGGAAAATCAGGTTTGCTTTTCTACCTCACATTGCCTTCCAGTAGCAATATTTTAATGATAATTTCTATGTTATATTGATGGAGCAGTAGCTGAAAACAAACACCCACCTGGAGGACCTGTGTTCTGGGGTGACAGGGTTTGACAAAATCCACTTTGGTTGTTGACATTAATGCTCTGATTTCTGCTCTTGCTGAAAGCTGCATGTTACTCGTTTAGCACCAGCTGGGACTCCCTTTGCACTGGGGTAAATGTTGATAAAAACCTGTTCTTGGAAAATCCAGGCTCCTCAGCTGAGTTTCTGGAGTCTTTGACTCAGGAGTGAGCCCAGGGAGGGCAGAGCTTGTGCTTGTCTTGCTGCAGCGCCACCTCCAGCACCCGACAACAAAACGAGTTTCCAGAAGAGCCCTGTTTAACTGTCTCCGAGATGTATATTTAAAGAAAATCAATTGCATGGAAAAGAGAGAAAGGCTCGTGGCTGCTTCATCCTTCTGCAGCTGCTAACAGCCCCTCGGAGGAGCCGCACCTCCAGCCGTGATGGAGAGGGGGCTGCAGCGTCTGCAGTGCCTCTGAGCAGAGCCTGGGCTCGGAGGCAGCAGATTTCTCATTCCCTAAGAAAGCCAATTTATATTTTGAGCATTACACAGAGCAAGGAGGGAAGTGTGGAGAGGGCCTGGGGCTGCCGGGGCAGAGGCTGTTTGAACAACGTCCCCGTGACAGTGATGATCAATCCTGATTTTTAACTTCCCACTTTCTAAACGAAGTGTTACCGAAGATTTTTATTATTGTAACAAGTTACTCCTACACCTGCTTTTTAAAAGGGGAGACTGAGGCACATGAGTGGGAGTGACCCCACAGCTGATGAGTGTTCAGCTGGGGACACAGCTTAGAGGTGGACTTGGAAGTGTTGGTTTAATGATTGGGCTCAATGATCTGTAAGGTCTTTTCCAAGCTAAAGGATTCTGTGAATCATTCAATCATTATGATGGGACAAGGAATGGCTTTAAACTGACAGAGTCTAAGTTTAGATAGGATATTAGGAAGAAATTCTTCCCTGTGAGGGGGGGGAGGTCCTGGCACAGGGTGCCCAGAGCAGCTGTGGCTGCCCCATCCCTGGGAGTGTCCAAGGCCAGGTTGGACAGGGCTTGGAGCAACCTGGGCTGGTGGAAGGTGTCCCTGCCCATGGCAGGGGGTGGGATGAGATGATTTTTAAGGTCCCTTCCAACCCAAACCACCCTGTGATTCCATGAAGAGCTGGTTCCTTTCCCACCTCCTCTCCAGTCCATCTGCCTGCTGGGCTGGAGCTGCTCCTGCCTCCACAGAGGTTTTTCCTCAGCAGGAAAAGGCAGGAGAACAAACACGAGCTTTCTGCTTTTTTTCCAGCTTCTCTTGCTCCTCTCTGGAATAAGATTAAAAGTAAAAGAAAGGAGATTAACCCTCTTATTTCTGAGATTACAACATTTTTATAGTCGGGCTTGGACTGGATCCACTTGTATTTTTTTTAATCAGATCTCACTTTGTCTCAGGATTTTCTACCCAAAGCCAAAATGAGTACGTTCTAGCTCCTACAGCCCCACACAGTTTGGCTGCAGTAGAGAGACACCAGCAGGATAAAAGGGGCTGTTCACAAAGAAAACTCAATATACGGAAAGGAAAGGAAAAAATTCAAAGCACCAAACCCCCTGTACTGCTGAAACTTCTTTTTCTATTTGTTTCCCTTTGTTTTACCAAGGGAAATTTATGAGATGTCAGAGCTTGTTAATGTTGTTGATGCTGGAGGAGCAACAAGCACCCTGGGCTGAAAGACTCCAAAAAAAAATAAAAATAACTAAGCGAGGGAGGTGGTTGCCCAAGGCCAAACTCATTAGCTCTGAGCTCGCTCCTCTGCTGGGACTGGGAGTGCTGGCACGGAGGGCAGAGGAGGGGAGGAGGGGCATCAACCAGTGCTGGGCATGTGGGATCAAACCCCAGCATGCCCTGGGCATGGGGAAAGGATACTACGGTGGAAAGAGGCATCTGTTTTCAAAGTGGGAGTTGGAAAGGAGAACAAGAGGGAGAAAAAGCTCATACCAGGCTGAGCACCTTGTTGGGAGCTCTGTAAATAATTCAAGTCACTCTCAACCATGTCGTTAGTGCTTCTTGTGTTTCAGTAGGACAACAGCAGGAGCTGCTCTTTAAGGCTGTGTTTATCCATCTCCTCCAGGCTAGAGGATGGAACCACTTCCTGCAGATCTGGTTTGGAATGGGCTTGTCAGTGTGGGCTCTGAAGGATCCCCAGCCTGGGCAGTGGCACTTCTAAACCACGGGATGGTGACACCCCTGTGCCTCCAAGCAAGGGATGTGCCACCCTGGTAGCTCCAAGCATGGGACAGAGACACCCTGGTAGCTCCAAGCACAGGGCAGGGATCCCCTCTGCCCCTTTGCTCGGGGTGAAGGTGGGTGTTGAGCACGGAGGGTGTGCCCTTGTGACTCCACAGCTCACTCCAGGAGGGGAAGGTTATTCTCAGAGCTGATGAGAAGTATTGATCTAAGGATAATTAAAAGGCTCACATTAAGGAAGTCCAGCCTGCATAATTAAAAGGCTTGCATTAAGAAAGTCCAGCCTGCAGCGATGAGAAGGAGCTGGGCTGCTGGGAGGAAGGCTGTGCAAGGAGCACCCGTGAGACACGAGATGTCAAATTACTCCTCGCCATTAAATTACCTGATTAATTTAACCACTGTTTTGTGTGTGGTTGAGCCCCGTTTCTATGGACATGTTCATTATTCATCAAGACTGTCCTGAATATTTTAAGCAAACAGTTTTTGTCCTGCATGTTTCTTGGTGCTGGAGGGTTCTCCAAGCTGCCCTGTGTGATTCAGGTCCCAGCAGAAACCCACAGAGCAGCTCAGGAGGAGAAATATTACCTCTAGGCTGGAAAAGTCTGCAGAACTTTATCAACTCTCTTCTGCAGGGGTACAAGGATTGTACCTGAATTGTGCATAATTAATTGCACAGTGGGGTATTAATGGGCAAATGAAGAAACCAGACAAAGAGAAGCTTGTGAGAGAATCAATTTTCTTTTTAATATGTTTCAGTTCTTCTCCTGGTGTGTTATGATAGATGTTGGCCAAAAGCAGATTATGTTAGACACAGCAACTATAGGAGGATGGTCTGAAGAAGACAAATATATTCATTATTGCAGTATGGCCTTATCCCTCAGAAATGCAGTTATGGGTTTGGGGTCTAGGCTTCATTCCAACCACTTGATTATTTTTAAATGAAATATTGCAGCTAGCAAATTCTTTTGCATAACATATGCAAAGTTTCCATCCTATTTATTTAGCTGTGATTACCCAAAACATCATCATTCTTTAAGTGCATATATTTGTCTGTGTTGTGAGGGGGGGAGGAAATGTGAATAAAGCTAATTCTTGTTGTGCTTCATTAAAGCATATTTCCAGCTCTGGTTATTTATCAACAAAGCTTCCCCGGGTCTAAATGAATGTGTCTCCATGCAGCAGGATCCTGGTGAGCCATGTGGAAGGTGGATCAGTCCAGCCATGGATGTGACACTGTTGGTTCTGGCAGGTCCCAACCCTGGGAAGGATCTGGAGAGAAGAACATGAGCCTCCCACAGCCTTTAGGAGCGGGTAAGTGGGTTTAAGCAGTGATGGTTACAGGAAACCCATGGAAAAGGTGTTGGGGTGGGTTTTTCCCACATTCTGATAGTTTTTCTCACAGTGGTGCCATCACTGTTGTGGAGATGGGCACATCTTAACAAGGCAAGGACTTGCCACACCACAGCCTCTGCCCTCAGGGGGTCTGGCACAGACTCATGTTGGAAATGGAGCCCCAAACCCATCCTCTCTCTCCAGGGAACGTGTTGCCATTTAAATCCTTTGCACCCTCTGCCTTTGAACAAAAATATTTTATACATTTCCCTGGATGAAAGAGGCTCGCAGGGTTATTTTGGGAACAGTTTTGCAAGCTGGTTTCAAATTCAGCAGCACACTAAAGGGCTGTGAGCCATGACTTTGCCTCGAGCCTGAATTAAATACATTTCCAGTTCACAAGTACAAGACAAGTGCGTGTCCTGGTGTCACTCAGAGGTGACAGGAAACAATTCCACGGGCCCTTGGAGCAAGACCCCTCCACGGGGGTGTCTGTGGTGGGTGCAGTGTATCCCTCCCTCCCACAGGGTAGCAGAGCTGCAGGACACCAGGATGAGATAAATGCACTGGGCATGTAATTAACTCTGAAATACTTAAGCAAATTACGTACTGTGAGGCTTTAATGATCCATCCATTGGTGCAAAGCCCGTTCCTGTCCTCTGGGTTCACTCAGGCAGGTCTGTGCTGCAGAGCTGGGGCTGTTAGACATGGAATTGGGCTGTGGAACTTGATTTCCATGTGTTGGCAGAAATAGGATACAGGTATTTGTGGCATGCCAAGGTGTTGGTCAGTAGTAACCAAAAGTCATGGACTCTGTTAACTGCTGGTTCACTGCTCTGTTAACTCAGGTGTGGCTGGAGGTGTTGGGGCCATGACTGAGGTTATTTTCCATTCACATTGTAGCAGGGCAGAGGAATTAGAGTTTACGAGCCTAATATCGCCACTGTGAAATCTGCCTCAGGGTGGGAAGATTCAGCTACAGGTTTGGATCCCTGTAGGGAAAAAAAATCAAAATCATTCTTTTTTCTACAGCACCCATTGGAATGAAACATTTGGCTGCAAACCTGGCACTGGGTTGCTTTATACTGGTAATAAGTCAGACTGTGTCAGCAGCTGTTCTTGTGGCCATGACAAGTGATTTAGGTTAGAAAAGCAGCCCCATGCCAGCAGCAAGGAGTGATGTTGACATTTCCAAACATGAGAGAGGCAGTGGAGGCAGCCCCCATGACAGCCCCCTGCTTGGAGGTGCCATGCTCTGGCCTGGAGAGGTCCTACAGCTGGAACAGGCATCTTATCACAGAATCATGGAATTATATGGGCTGAAAGGACCTGAAAGATCATCTTATCCCACCCCCTGCCATGGGCAGGGACACCTCCCACCAGCCCAGGGTGCTCCAAGCCCTGTCCAGCCTGGCCCTGGACACTCCCAGGGATGGGGCAGCCACAGCTTCTCTGGGCAACCTGTGCCAGGGCCTGCCCACCCTCACAGAGAAGGATTTCTTCCTAATAGCAAATCTAAGTCTAGTTTTCTTCAACTTAAAGCCAGTGCCCCTTGTCCTGTCACTCCAGGCCCTTGTCCCCAGTCCCTCTCCAGCTCTCTTGAAGCCCCTTTAGGCACTGGAAAGGGCTCTAAGTTCTCCCCAAAGCCTTCACTTCTCCAGGCTGAACAGCAGGCTCTTTTCTAACCACCTCCATTAATGCATGTCCTTGCCCAGAGGTGGCACTGGAGAGAAAAGCTCTGACTGTCCTGTCTCATGGTGGCTTTCCAAGCCTGTCCAAGCCTCTCCTGGGCACAGCTGCTAACAAGCACAGGGGCACCCATGCAGAGGAGGCACTCATATCCATCAGAGTGACAACTAAACGTCCCTCATGCTGTGGTTAGAGCTATTTTAGGGAGCCCAAGGGGAGTTCTGCATCTCAACGCCAGGTGCTGCTTGCAGGAGGGGGGTGATTGCCATGGGCCCAGCTGTGACAATTGCCAAGGGAATACTCTGTGATTCAGGAATGTGCAGAGCAGGGACTTTTATACAGCTGGAGAAAAGGCAGCAGAGTCAGATGCAAGTTGTAAGCTTATTTCCAGGAACTGTCCTTGGGGAGTCAAACCCTGGGAGAGCTCAGCTGTGTCTTGTGGAGATGCTCCTGCTCTGAGCCACTGTCCACAGCCTCCAGCACTGCTGGCACCTGGGCCAGATGTTCTGCAGTGAATCCTGCCCTGCTCCCTCCCTCGTCCTGCTGAAGGGCTGGGCATTCCCACAGCTCTGTGACAGATTTCCCTTCACCCTGTAAGTTCTCTCTGGAGAGCTCTGCACTGAGCTTTCCCCTTCCCTGGAGTCTCGTTGGTGCAAGTGGAGCTTTTTTTTCCCATTAGAAAGAAAAACCAATGGTAGTCAGTGTGTCCAAGTCAAATGCAAAGAAAGATCTTTGTGTCTATCAGGATCCATCTGTCTGTGGACAGATTGTGCATGTCACTCACAGGCTGAGTGTGAAAATAAATCAACTTGTTTTGAAGATGGTCATTCTCTACTTGATTGTACAAGAATCACTTGGGATCCTTTGGAAATGAAGGAGAGGGAGCAAGTCCTACAAAAGCTGGAGAGGGAATTTTTACAAGGGCGTGGAGTGACAGGACAAGGGGCAATGGTTTTAAATTGATAGGGAGTAGGTTTAGATTGGATATTAGGAATAAATTCTTCCCTGTGAGGGTGGTGAGGCCCTGGCACAGGTTTAAAAGAGAGGAAATTCCATATCTATAGAAGAAAACTATCCTGTACTTACCCTGAGTCCCAGAGACATAACCTGGTGTTATAGTGGGTTAGCCTGGCAAGTAGGTGTGGAATGAGGAATCATGAAATGATTTGGGCTGCAAAGGACCATAAAGATTATCCTGTTCCATCCCCCTGCCATGGGCAGGGGCAAGCCCAAGCCCTGTCCAACCTGCCCTTGGACAGTTCCAGGGATGGGGCAGCCACAGCCTCTCTGGGCAACCTGCACCAGGGCCTGCCCACCCTCATAGGGAAGATGTAGCCAAAGTAACCCCATCACTGAATGTCCAAATTAAACATGAAATCAAAGAATTAGGCACTGTGTTCCTTCTTAACATCCACCCAAGCGCAACCCAGTCATTAATTCAGGGAAACCCTCATGGAAGCTGCATCCCTCTTGCAAACAACCAAAATGAGATGAATGCTCCCTCTCCTCTGTCCCCAAAACTTCTCCCAGCAGAAATGCCAAGGGAACATGGAAGATTATCCAGAAAGCACTTGCTCCTCCAGCAGCTGTACGTTCTGTCCCCCTTTGCATGGCCAATGGACCATTGTAGCTTGGAATCAAAATTAATTAAACCTTGTTTACCATTTGGAATTAGTGAGCTAATGAATATCATACCTCTGAGGCATCCATCTTGGTCAAATACATTGTGCTTCACAGCTGTTGTTTTCATCCAGATTAGGTTTGCTCCAGGTTTTATGAAGACGTCTACAAAGTAATAAACCCTGTGCTTATTTGGCTAAAAAAAAAAAAATTATATAAAATTTTTATTGGCTTCCAAGGAATTTGGTTTTCTACTTTTTGCCTGGCAATAAAAGTTGATTTGTTCTCTATCTGCCTGATCGAGTACTTGGGTGCTGGCTATTACTTAAATCTAATGACTCTTCTTAAAAGACATTAAGGTTGTCTCCTGTGAGCAAACACACTGAGTTTGTGGAATTACACCCTGATTACTCCCTTATAAATGTGGTCACACCTCTGCTATTAAATTTTACCTGCATAAACAATTCCAACACGCAGAAATACTGCTATACAGTTACTTACATCCACTTTATTAAGGTTGTTTTTCCAGCAGTCGTGGTACTTTTAAATCTGCTGGGGCTTATTTAGGACTGAGGGACAGAAAACCCAGCATGTCACACGGAAGCAGCGCTGTCACCTTTCTCTCTCTGGCCACCTGGCTTTATTTAATGCTACAGGTGATGACAGAGAGCAAAAAAGACAGGAGACAGCAGTCTGTCTTCCCAGATATCTTTTTCCAATGCACGTTTTCCTGCCCAGCCCACGCTCCTGTCCAGGAGACAAGGCACGTCCTCCCTGCCAGATGGAAGTTTCCTTTCTTGCTTGCCCTGCAGTGATATCCTGACATTAAGTGCAGCTCAAGGATCCACACAGATGTGTCTGTGCTGCTGCCCAGGACAGCCCTGGCAGGAGCATCCCTGTTATAGCACCTTCCAGTACCTAAAGAAGGTCCAAGAGAGCTGCAGAGGGACTATTTCCAAGGCCATGGAGTGACAGGACAAGGGGAAATGGTTTTAAACTGATGAAGAGCAGATCTGGATCAGATATTAGGAAGAAATTTTTCCCTGTGAGGGTGGACAGACCCTGGCACAGGTTGCCCAGAGAAGCTGTGGCTGCCCCATCCCTGGGAGTGTCCAAGGCCAGGCTGGAGAGGGCTTGGAGCAACCTGGGCTGGTGGAAGTTTTAAGGTCCTTTCCAACTCAAACCATTCCAAGATCCTGTGATCCAGGAAGCAGGAGGGATTGATATGACGTGGCACAGGGCTGCATGAGAGCTGCCCTCTCCCTTGGGAATGGGCATCCTGGGGAGCTCTAATCCACCCCGTGGGGAGAATCAGGGACCTGCAGGGAGGCAAATCTCACTGCATATGAAATCCCTGCTGTGCCAAAGCAGACTCTTCCTTTAGAAGGGAAGGTGGAAAATCACAAGCTCTAATCCTGACAAAGCACCAGGGTCAGTGTAATGTGGATTAAAGTGGGCTCCCCTTGATGACATATTGCCTGTCAGAGTGAGGATATACATACATTTTAAATGAGCATCTACTTCAGGCAGGTCCAGATGAGTAATATGGCTGTCAGCCCCGCAGAGGGGCAGTGTCTTTGACAGAGATTAGCTCTTAAATAAGTGGTCCCTCACCATATAAAAGCCAGACCAAGGTCCTGATGGCAAGCTCTGTGTTGCTTAGCACTTGTTGCCATGCTACAGAGAGCCCTGGAGCTGCCCAGCCACCACCATCCTCGCTCTGTGCTGTGGTGCACTGGCACTGCGAGAGGAAGAACTGGCTGGGTTTGGAGCAGATGAGCTACTTTCAATAAACAAAGAAAGCCAAAGCAGGAAGTGCATTTAAACATTCAGTTTTGCTGCTTCCCAGCCCAGGCAGGAGCAGAAAGGGAAGCGAGAGAAGAGAGAGCTGTGTCAGGGACCTGCTTAACCGTGGATGTGACCTTGCTATTGCTTGTCTTTTCCTTTGAGCTCCCCAATAAATCAGACACTTATCTCTGCTTATTGCTTATAGGTAACCTGATTGAGCCTGCAGCGCTGTGGGGATGGGGAGGGGGCCGTGGCTGCCCCTCACATGGGTGGCTCTGGGCTGGGCACACACATGTGTGTGTCGCTGCATCACCAGGAAAAATAGCAAGTGCAGTAAGTGGTAACAGAAAGGCCCTGCTGGGGACCTGCACGCTCCAGCAGCAAATGCTGCTCAGCCATCTGTTCAGAGCTACTGAACTTCTGTCCTTTGGTGCATTTGGAGCAGACTTCACACCCTCGTGGCAGTCCATGCCCTGCAGAGCAGGCACAGAGCTCACTCCCAAGGGCACGTTGTCCTCTCTGCTCCCAGGTCCTGGATGCAGCTCCAGCATGGCTGGGCTGGCTCTGCAGCCTCCAGCACTGCATCCCGTGGGGTTCATGCATTTACTCTGAACCTGACTCCTCAGAACTCCATTTCTGACAGGACTCTCCCCCTTGCTCAGTGCTCTGGGGCTGTTTGGGGTTTTATCACAGAATTCCAGACTGGTTTGCATTGGAAGGGACCTTAAAGCTCATCCCACCCCACCCCCTGCCATGGGCAGGGACACCTCCCACCATCCCAGGTTGCTCCAAGCCCCAGTCCTCCAGATGAGAGATTTATCCAAACACCAGAGGGAAAAGGACGAGAAACCAAACTTTCATTTAAACTCTAAAGCTTCACTTTTATCATCATTATTATTATAAACTCTCTTACCTGTTCCTTCATTCATTTCCATCCAGGATAATGAGGGTCACATTAACAGAAGGTGATTTAATTCACGGGACTTTTGCAAAGCACGGGGTCTTGTTTTCTTTAACCCAGAGCGGTAGCAATTCCCCATGTGCTTATGTTCATTTTAAGAATCAATAAAGCACAAATATGCCTAATTATCCTAAAATATTTTGCAAAATCGGAAGTCAGATTAGATTTTGCTTAAGCATCAAATAGAAATTTTAATGTCCACCAGAATCGATATGTTACCCCTGGGTCCCAAGATTTTCACTTACATGCCTGCTCATACATCATAAAGAAGGTCTGTAATAACATAAAAATCTTCCTGAGTGCATTTTCTGTATAATTTACTTTTTATCCCCAGTTTCTGTAGCACAGAGATTCAAATATCATTACTCAGAAAAATAATGCACAGCTGCTTTTCTCGTCCTGTTCTCTGAATTTACTTGCTGATGAACATAAGCCTGAAATATTTTGATGATTTAATTAAGGTCCTGCTAAAAATACTTTGGCTGCATTTTAATTCTTCCAAAAAGGGGGAGAGCTGCATGGCTGCCCTTTCTGTTCTGCACAGGAAGTAAATCTGAGCAGGAATTATCTCCCTCTGCCCTTGACAATGCTGTCAGCTGACCTCAGTTTCCAGCAAACACTGCAGTTCTCCAAGACCCTCCTCCCTTCCCAACCACCAGTGTCCCAGTGGGTGATGGGATGACCATGGAGCACAGCCTGTGTGAGGGTAGGAGTGGGGCTGAGG
This sequence comes from Sakesphorus luctuosus, assembly GCA_013396695.1. Taxonomy (NCBI): domain Eukaryota; kingdom Metazoa; phylum Chordata; class Aves; order Passeriformes; family Thamnophilidae; genus Sakesphorus; species Sakesphorus luctuosus. The sequence goes on from VWZD01000177.1 coordinate 1,358,423, forward strand.
GACATGATGGTGGCTCTGCCAAGCTTCTTCTCCACCCTCATCAGGCTCTGAAATCAATGCAAATGCTCTTTTTCCACACTTTTCTTTGCCCCCAGGATGAACCACATCATGGGTGGACAGGGGAAGCAGCCAAGGATGGACTCTCGACTGAGGGAGCCTCCTGTTGCCAGTGTTTCACCTTTCCCAAGGAGAGTCTCCCCAGCCCTTCTCCATCCCTTGCCCTGGACACCACCAGTGGGAAGGTCACAGAGACTTTCTGAGCCAAGCTGCTGTGCCAGGAGGTTGGCAGCAAACAGACTCACTGATGTTTGCCAGCACCAGCCATTACCCTGATTACCCCACGTGCCTTGTTGGCCCTGGTGGGATTTCTCACTTTGTTCCTGTTTTCCCCACACTGATGAAGAGAGAAATACAACCTCTTAGTTGGCCTTCTGAAGGTCAGACTCTGAACATGGCAAGGGGCTCCTGGAGGCTCCCTGGGAAGCACCAGTACTCACTGTTTGCCCTCCCAGCAAAGCCATGCCCTGTAGTTGTGTTAAAGCTGGAAATGAGGAGGAAAAACCCAGTGAAAGATGTAAACAGAGTAGCTGGAGTGCAAGGATCAAACCCATAGGGATCATAGGCTTGACCAGAGCAGTCCCTTCCTGAGAGGTTCCCAAGATGGGGATCTCACCCCACATAAGCAGCTGGGGGGTCCCCCAGACTCTGCCTGGGTGCTCAGGTTGATTCACCTCATTAATTAAGGTGCAAGTTTCAAGCATTTTGGTTAAATTTCTTTAAGCATCCCTTTGGATGGTGTTGCTTGGAATTAAAGCAAAGCCAACAAAATTGGGTTACTCCACCCTAACTCTAAACAAAAGTGTTTACAAAAGTATTTAATGCAATTTGACTAATCCATTTAAAAGTTAATTCAGATTATTTCCTGATCTCCTTGGGCACACAGGCCCTCACCATTAACTTCAGCAGAACTTGGAGAGGGGCCAAGCTCCACCAGTGAACTCAGTCCAACCCAGGGCTGGTGGAAGGTGTCCCTGCCCTTGGCAGGGGGGTGGGATGAGATGAGCTTTAAGGTCCCTTCCAACCCAAACCATTCTGGGATTTCTAGTCCTGTCCCCTCCACAGGACCAGGGTGTGTGGAGGTGCTGGGTGCTCCCTCGAGCTGTGGAAGAGGTGCCCCTGCCCCTGCCATCCCTGGGATAACCAGAGAGATCTGTCGGTGTCAGCTCCTTAAAATAAATCCTGACTGCAATGCAGAATTGCAATTTTCCCCTTCTGTTTGAGAAAAGGGGAAGGCCTGAGAAGCTGCAGAGACTGGTGTGCCAAGTGTGCAGCAGCAAGCTATTATTCCTCCCAATTAAAAACCATATTAACATTTGTAGAGCACTGTCACTGAGCCTGTAACAATCTCTGCTGGCTCTGCTTTACATGTGAGTGAGAACATAACAGTCCTTTGCAGACAGATGGAAAATGACTTTTCTTTCTTAACTACTGGGCTCAGAGACGTGGGAGCATTTAAAGCTTTAAGCCCCTTCTTAGAAACCTCCCTTGGTAAAGCCTCTGCATGCCACTGGTGGGACCAGTGGCATCAACTGCAGCAGTGGAAGAGGGAGGGGACTTTCTCCCTAAGCATAAATTCTCTGCCAAGTGTTCTAGTATGTGATTTTAAGTCATAGAATCACAGAATGGTTTGGATTAGAAAGGACCTTAGAGATTATTCACTTCCATCCCCCTGCCATGGGCAGAGACACCTTCCACCAGCCCAGGTTGCTCCAAGCCCTGTCCAACCTGGCCTTGGACACTCCCAGGGGTGGGGCAGCCACAGATTCTCTGGGCAACCTGTGCCAGGGCCTGCCCACCCTTACAGGGAAGGATTTCTTCCTAACATCTAATCTAAATCTACCCTCTTCCAGCTTAAAACCATTCCCCCTCGTGCAGACCTTTGTGCTTCTCTGACCCTTAGCAGGAGAGGGTCATTTGGACTGTCCCACACGTGTCATTTGCTTCATGATCATGTCAGAAGCTGAATTGCTGGTGACCTCACTCAGGAACAGAGAGACAGTGGCTGTGTCTGTGTGACTCCCCATCCCACCACCACCCTTCAGATCTGACCAAGTTTCAGAGCAGCAGTTCCCAGTCCTGGGAGGGGGGTCTGACTGTCACCCCCACAGGTCCCCCTGCCCAGCACAATGCCCAGCTCTGCCCAACCCACCCTGCTCCCACCTTAGACCTTGGCTGAGTGGTGCCTTTGTGCTGAATTCTGGGGCCATGAGTCAGAGGGGATTCACAGCAGCTCCTATTTTTTTCGAGGACCAGGCACCATGTGAGGTCACAGGCTGTCCATGGGGACATTCTGGCTCCCTGGGAGCTCCAGCCATGGCATCTCTGGGCCCATCCCACCCCACCATATGTGCACAGCTCCTTTCCATAGGGATAACTCTGCTTAAGGCATGTCAGAGCTCATTGCCTCTGTAACCTGCATGGTTTTTTGCCTTGGATGCTCTGCCTGCTTCTGCCTGACATTATTAATCAGAGGACCATATGGCTCTGCCAGCGATCCCTTCAGTGTCCCTGTATGCAGCATGTGACACTAAGATGGTAATTATTTAAATTTGATACACTTGTTAATAAAAGGCCACTGAATTGATTTAACTCTTTCTTGGGGATGGTCCTTTCAGGGGGCTAAGCATGATTGAGAGGGAGAGGAGCCTCCTGCTCCACCCACTGCTTTCAAGGCCATGGGAAAAGTTAGGGTTGGACAAGAGGCTGGATTTGAAACTATTTTAAATAATTGAACCTGTATTTTGGCTGAATGGGTGAGGGCTGTCCCAGCCTTGACCAGAATCCCTCATGGCCAGCTCCACAAAGGGTGTCTGAGATGCCAGAGGTCTGGGCTCCACCTGCAAGGACAGTGCTGTGCAGTGCATGGAGGAGCATCCTGGTGCTCCCCACGCCTGTTTGCACTTGCAGGAGCCCGGGAGGAGGAAGTGGATGTGCAGAGAAGCCTTTCCCGCTGTCAGCTCCCCATCTTCCCCCTCAGCTGGGAGGCTCTGGCACTGCCTGCTGCCCTCCTCTGGGCCCATCCATCACTGCCACCGGCTCCGAAGTTTTCCAAGCATTACCGAGAACAAACTCGCAATCTGTTTTCTCCAAACAGCACAAATGAGCCTGACAAATTCCTCTCGTCACACACATCTCAAGGTGCTCTATTAATATTGTGGAGTCTATGGGGGTGAGTCAAACCTGTGCAGTCACCTCTGATCCTGGGGAGTGGGAAGGCTGTGATTCAGCTCTCCTGAACTTCTTGTCTCCATAAGTTCAGTGCAGCCCAATCATCTCCACATGAACTGGAGCTGGCTATTCCAGTCTAATGCACAAAAACAAGAACTTTCAGGGCTAAAGCTGCACTGACAAGTGATTCTGTCCTCACCCTGAGTATCATCACCAGGAAAATGAAAACAGTCATGTTAAGAGAGCCTTTGCCTTGCTGTCCTTGGATTTTCCAAGCCCTCACAGCTTAAGAGATAACCAAATGTTGGGCTGGTTTTCTGCAAAATGCAAGTGACCCTCATTTCCACATCCCTCTTTCCCCTTAATTGCTTCATTCTCTTCCAACCTCTCAGCCTGTTAAACCCAATGGTTTTGCTCTGCACATCACAAGCTCTTCCTGTTCTTGAAAAGATTCAGTTAAATTCCTTTTTGCTGCTTTTGTATTGGAAATTTATGCAAAATTTATAAACAAAAAAGTCCCAGGCAGAAATCTCACTTTTTTTTCTTCTAAAAATATTCAGAATGGGACTTGTGGAACATCAGGAATAATGATTCAATCCAGCTAGATTTCAGCAGCGAGGAATAAAAAAGAACCTCTTGAGGATGGCAGATTGAGAAATGACTACATTAAATATAAAAAAGAAAAAGAGTGTGTAAAACTTCCTAACTTATTAAATTTCCTGCCACTGATCTATTACAGGGAATGTAAAGGAGCCACTGAGTCTGAATCAGACCCCTCCTCTCCAGTGAAGCCAATGGGAATGTGGCCACTCTGTCCCATGTCCCTGTGTGCTGGTGGAGGCTGGACAGGGATGGAGGGGACAGGGGGAGGTGACACACCTGCTGGTCTGAGACACTCCCAGGTGAGCCCAGGGGAGGCTGAATCACCCTGGGGTGGGGCATTTGGTACCAGCATTTGGTGTTCATCTCCTTGTTCCAGGCTGTGTGTCAGCAAGAGGACACCTTTGGAAGTGTCCCAGGCCAGGTTGGACAGGGCTTGGAGCAACCTGGGACAGTGGAAGGTGTCCCTGCCCATGGCAGGGGGTGGGACTGGATGATCTTAAAGGTTCCTTCCAACCCAACCCATTCTGTGCTTCTGTGTTTTTCTGATCTTCATCAGGAACCTGAGCAGTGCCATGAACAGATCCCACTTGGAAAAGAAAAGAGGATTTGGGGATTGCAGGATGAGGTTTTTTCCTTTATGGCAAAGTTTTATTTGGGGCCAGTTTTTTCAGCATCAGGAGATTCAGACAGGCACCTAATGGAGTTTTCACAAGTGCCTGGCTGCATTGATTTCATGCCTATCTGCACCTCTCAGGGCTTTAACACATCCCAGAATCTGGCCAGAGGATCTCTGTTGTCTCTGTTGCAGCAAATTTTGGCAGAGCTCTCACTCGAGACGTGGGGCCAAATCCTCAGCTCACATAAATCACTGACACAAGTGGCACTATGCTGATTTGCACCAGTCACAGAGTTCAAATTAAAATTTAATTGAAAACTTAAGCTGTCATTAATTTTCAATGAATGGCTTTTGCGAGAATGCAGCCAGATCTCCCCCAGTTCAGCCTCCTGCCTGGCCATCTCCAACAAAGCAACAAAGCAGTGCTGATTACCCCAGCCATGTCTGATGTATTCTGCTGCTCTGCCTTTACCTTTCCTTCAGCACTGTCTGCCAGCACAGCCTGTGTGATCCTTTGTATCAGGAGATCAGTTATTTCCATGCAAATCTCATTAGTTATCGTCACCCTTTCCTCCAGAGTAATTGGCTTTTGGGGTCTGGGCTCTATCGTGGCTTCCTCAGCTGAGGCTTCTATTATGTTGCAACTTCTATTAAGTGTTGCCCTAGAAATGAGAGGGAAAGGCAGGAATTTACAAGATAAGGTGTGTGTACGTGTGTGTGCATGTTGATGCAGGGACATGCACACACAAATAATGGTGTATCCACCAGGATATTGGTTTGAACGGTGGAATTAATTGATTTGACCTTGGACAAGGGATTCCCACATGCTGCTTACAGTATTTCACTTGGGTTTGGTTTGGAAGTAGGTTGCAATCCAAAAGAATTCCTGTAGAAAGGTAACAAAAAATCTGGGAGGATTGGGATTGTTCAGCCAGGAAAAGAGAAGCTTCAGGGTGATGTAATTGCAGCCTTTCAGTGGCTGAAGGGAACGTGCAAGAAAGATGGGGAGAAACATTTTACAAGGGCCTGGAGTGATTGAACCAGGAGAAATAGCTTCAAACTGACAGAGAATAGGTTTAGATTAGATTTTAGGAAGAAATTCTTCCCTGTGAGGGTGGGAAGCCCCTGGCACAGGTTGCTCAGAGGAGCTGTGGCTGCCCCATCCCTGGGAGTGTCCAAGGCCAGGTTGGATGAGCTTGGAGCAACCTGGGCTGGTGGAAGATGTCCCTGACGATGGCAGGGGGATGGAACAGGATAATCTTTAAGGTCCTTTCCAGCCCAAATCATTCCATGATTCCTCATTCCACGCCTACTTGCCAGGCTGATCCACGGTAAAACCAGGTTATGTCCTTGGGACTCTCTGGGTAAATACAGGATTCTTTTCTTGCACAGACAGGGAATTTCCTGCCTTTTAAACCCTATCCCTGAGAGCTGTCCAAGCACTCCTTGAGCTCTGACAGCCTTGGGGCTGTGCCCACTGCCCTGGAGAGCCTGTGCCCACTGCCCTGCTGCAGCCAAGCCTTCCAGAGCACGAGGTAACAGGGAGAGCAATGACTGATGGAAGGAGTGATCTAATTTCCCGATCGGTTAATCCCAAATTAAAATCCTTGTGGGAAGATTTAGGTCTCTGTAGTGTGGAGTGGTTTGAAGCTCATAATGAAGTGCCTCCCATTAGCAGGGGCCTTCATTAAGCAGCACCACTGCTCCTGAAAATGAAGAAAAATGCTTTAGACAGGACATAATCAGGCATGGAGAGGCACGGCCAAGGCACCAAAGTCGAGAGGACTTCCAGGGCTGAGATTCCATGCAGCCTGCAGGAACTGTGCTGATGAGGCTTCAAAATAACACAGGGAGAGATTTGTGCTGAAGCTCTCAGAGATGGGAAGTGTTTCTCACCCCTGAAGTCTGTGCAGGACTGAGTCCATGTTGGTATAAGCTTCAGAGAAAGTTGCTGAGAGGCAGAAGTGGTGGGGAAGAGCTTGGGAATAGGAGCTGAGAGGATGATTGAAGGAGGAGCAGGAGCTGCCAGCTGGCTGGGATGGGATGCTGTGGGCACAGGAGGGGTTTGCTTTGGCATTGCTGAGGGAAGCAGGAAGGAGAGGAAGCAGCCAGGATGTGCCCAGCCCACCAACAGGAGGGGCCTGGGATTAGAGGGAAATATGGAGATGAGGCTTCCCTATTTCATGTTCTGAATGATTTAATAATTCATAATACATCGGCTTCCCAACAGCTGCATTCACAAACAGCAGGCTCAGTCTCTGTCCTGGAGTTTTGTCAGGTGTGGTTTTGGCCCAGGGAGGCAAAATTTAAAGATGCCCTGGAACAATGTGGTGGTGGGAGCTGGGGTGGAGGGGCTGTGGTTTGTAGGCAACACCCTCCTGAGAGGCTCAGTGTCCACTGAGATCCCACTCCAAACCTGCCCTGTGTGCTGCTCCAGGGAGGTTTTCCAATCAGCAGCTCACCCTGGGTTGTTCCAACAGTGGGTGATATGGGAGGCTTTTCCAGTGGGTTTGTTTTCAATTCCAAGCCTGACTCTTTAAATCCATGGAGCAAACAAACTATTAAGAGCAGCGAAGTATTAATTCTGCAGCTTGGCTGTGAACTTCAGCTCCTTGTCTTATGACTTCCACTAGGAAAATGCCAAAGGGAGGGTAACCTTTTGCAAGCATTGGTTGTCTCAAAACACAACTCTGCTCCCCTTTTAGGAGAGCAAATGGCAACATGATGAGGGCAGGTGAAAGAGCAAACCTCTCATGCATGTCCTGCTGAGTGGTGCCCTCCTACCTGACCCTCCAGCAGCAGGGGCTGGGCACCCCCGGGCCAGGAGCTGCTCAGCTTATCCTGGCAATGGGGCCTGACACTGGCCTTGGATGTAATTAAATTAATTAAATTAAAAGGAGGGGGTTTGGGCAGCAATGTGAGCAATGCAGTTTGGGGTGTGAGGGTGCAGTTTGGGCAGCCACTGGTCTTGTCACAGTCCCAGACATCACCAGGGAAGATGGTCTGTGCCCTGGATAGTAAAAAAATGTCTGACATGTTAAAATTACACCAGGGCACCCTCTCTTCTTGTTCTCTTCTTTAGTACTAGAATTTTTTTCAAAATTAATCACTTCTAATGAGGCTTCTTCTGTTGCCAAATTTAGGTATTGTTGGCCAGATTTGCTGTAGACTGTGCCTGGGCTGCTGTAATTGTGTGTTGATTTCCACCAGGAAAGGTTTGGTTAATTATATTGTGATCTCAATCTTGCCCTTCCTCCCCGTCTTTGTTTTCATTCCTGTCCCCACATCCCTCTGTCCCCATTGCCCTCCCCTGGGCCATCACTCCTCTCTCCACTGCACATCAGAAATGCCTGTTTGAGTTGTTCTGCTCTCCAGCACATCAGAGATTTTCTAGAGGCTTTGGTGTTTGATTTTTACCATTCCTAGTGCAGAGAAACCATCATCACCCAGTCAAGGGGTGTCAGGACTCATGTCCAGGAGCTGAAGTTCTGTTCTTGGCCTTTCAGAGTAGGTTTATTGCAAACAAGATCTGTAGCAAAGCTCAAACTCCCTCTGACTGTTTCCATACCCAGGAAATGTGGAAATGCAGAACAACAGCCCATCCTGCAGAGCTCTTTGTTTGCTGCTGATGGGAGGTGTCTGCAGGCACCAATGTCAGATGGGCTGAGCCACCAGGGACTGTGTCACCCTGATTCATATCAAACACACCCTAATCCAACCCGAGCACAGCCTCAGACACTGCTGTGTCACAAATGCTTTAAGACATGTTTCCCTTGGATTCATTTTCACACACTGACAAGATCAGGCCGTTGGTGTGACAGCAGCAGTTGGAAGGCAGAAGGTGATGTGCTGTGGCTGAGCAGCTCCTTACAGAGGTTCTGCCTCTCCTGTGGCTGCAGCACCAACCCCAGAACCTCAACCACCATCCCCAGGCACATGAAGCTTTAATCATCCTCTCCAGTGACTGCTTCTGTCTCCCCACTCATGGGGGTTTTTTTCCACTGGTTCCCACTTTGGGATCTCCATCACCAGAGACAAACTCTGTGCTGAAGTATTTATCCAAGAGAGTGAAAATTGCCTCTCCAATCACCCTAAAGGGACTGAGCTCTGTTTCTAAACTGTCACTCCCTTCCCTGTGCTGCTTGAGAAATTCCCGTGGAATGCCTGGAGATGGGATCATGGATGTGGAAAGCCAGTGGCTTGGCTGGTTTGGGTGCAGTAGTGGATTAGGACCTGGTAAATGAACGGCTATTTCTAAAACAACAGAAAAAGAGGGGAAATAGGGAATGAGGGAACATCTGTGTTCTCTGCAGATGCCAGGAGCATTGGCACTGGTGCTTGGCACAGTGGGAAGCTTGGTCTGGAGCAGCATGTGTTGAGTGCAAGGGGTCTCTTCCCCCTGTAAGAGCTCCAGGGCAAGGCCAGGCTCTGAGAAATCCCATTGCACAGAGGAAAAGTGGGAATCCCAGCTAACAACCTCCCAAAAGCACAGAAGGGAATGGGGAATGTGGAGCAGAGGCAGGAACAGTTCTCAGCATTTTGGGGTTTGTGCAGCTTCCCAAGACACCCCTGCTCTCCCTTTGCAAAACTCAGTGCACAGTCTCAGAGCTTCTAAACCCTCTGCACCACAACATTCAGGCTTCCTTCTCCTTCCTTTAATCCATGGAGGCGTTTCAGCTGGATTTGTAGTGATTTGACTGTCAGTTTTAATAAACAGCTTAAACAAACAGCACGTGCCAACCACTCCTGCAGCCTCTCCCTTGCTCCAACAGTTGGCGGATTTGAATGTTGGGCGATGGATTTAAGGGAGGTGTTTGTGCTGCAGTTGCTGCAGGAACAGCTCAGCTGGAGCAGCAGCCAGAGGGGATCCAGGGCTGCTGCAGCCCTGGCTGGTGCTCTTGGATGCTTTGCCCTTTCCCCTGTGCAGCTCAGTGCCTCCATCTCCTCACAGGACTGCTGAGGTTAGAAAAGACCTGTAAGATCATCAAGTCAACCGTTCATCCAGCACTGGCAGGGCCACCACTGAACTGTATCCCTTCCTTTCAGTCTTCCAATTTAATTTTGGGTGGTCAGTTGCTGTCAGCAATGCAAATTTTTAGGGACCCTTGGTGATGGTTCCCTCATCCTCCACACAGACTGGGACTGGTTTTACTGGTTTGTGGGAAGCACTGTGCCCCCTGCTACAGCCCCACTGCACACCTCTCCCAGGTCAGGGTTGCTGTCTGGGGAAGGGGGAATGCAGGGAAAGGGATTTGAGGTCACAGAGCCCACAGGGATGTGGTATTTTGGCATTATGTGCAAATAGCTCAGATATTTCATAGCTAGAATCATTAATGTTGGAAAAGACCTCCACAATCATCAAGACTTTGACTGAATCCCTCCATGCCCCCTAAACCATAGTGCAAAGTGCCACATCTACTCATTTTTAGACATTTCCAGGGATGTTGAATCCAGCACCTCCCTGGGCAGCCTGTTCAGTGCTTGGCCATCCTTTCAGTGATGAAATTTTTCCTAATATCCAACCTGAACCCCCCTCCCCCCGGTGCAAGTTGAGGTTATTTCCCCTTGTCCTGTTCCACCTGAAGTGATGGAGCCTGAATTGCTCAATCTGTATCACCCCAGGTATGAAAAAGGCAACAAACAGGAGTCCTGTGAGTCTGAGCTCGTTGCTCAACTCTTTCCATGAGGGAGGTGACTGGGGGAACAGATCAGGATGGATCAGATGACAGCTGGATGTTGATGGGATAACACAGAACTCAGGCCACCTCCTCAGGCCACTGGCAGCTTGTTTGCTTTTCAGTCAAAACAGGCCTTACAGTTCATGTTTGCCTTTGGCAGTATATTCATAAGTTGTAATCTGAGATTTCTTTTGAATAATTTATAGGAAACATAAACCACATTACACAGTGATCACCTGTGTGTTAGGAAATGGCAGAAGGAACAGGGGATACTGAGTTAACCAAGGCCATGGTTACAGCAGCTGCATTTTGGAGCCCGGGGGAGCCTTCCTGGGTGCTGTAAGTGTGGAATTCTGGCCAAAGGCTCATTATCGCTCCAGACACACCAGCCAAAACCTGCTGGAATTCCTTCAAATGGCCTGGAGAGCTCATTTAATAAATCAAGTGTCTAAAAACATAAGTTGCATGTTCTTGGAGCACAGTGTGCTTGGGAACTTCTCCTTAGCTGAGAGAAGACAAGTCTGCAATAACCTGCCAGCAATGTGAGCAGGAACAGCTCTCCTGGGAAGGATTTTTTTGATGGCTTCTAAACTCTTGGTTCTTATATCCTTCTCCTGCTGCTGAATACGTGGGCTCATGCTGAAGGGTGTCCCAGAACCCCTCAGTTTCACAGCCAGTCAGGTGTTGTACACAGGTTATCTCTGCCCACCCTGAACTGGAGTGTTATAGTCATAGAAGACCAGAATGGTTTGATTGGACGGGACATTAAAGCTCATCTCATCCCACCCCCTGCCATGGGCAGGGACACCTTCCACCAGCCCAGGTTGCTCCAAGCCCTGTCCAACCTGGCCTTGGACACTTCCAGGGATGGGGCAGTCACAGCTTCTCTGGGCAACCTGTGCCAGGGCCTCTCACCCTCACAGGGAGGAGTTTCTTCCAAATATCTCATCTAAACCTGCTCTCCGTCAGTTTAAAGCCATTTCACCTTGTGCTGTCCCTCCATGCTCTGCCTTTTCCCCCCGTGAAGGGCCAGGTGTTTCTGCCCTGCTGGGACAGGCACTGCTCCTGTGCTGGGATGGAGATTTATTGCCATGTATTCCCAGCTTCCACACACATCCTGACCTGTTCAAGGCAGGATGGATCCTCAGCCTGTTCAACATGCTTGTCTTGTGGGAACCCATTTAGAGACAAAATTACGCCCTCCCAGAGCGCAGCTGCAACAGCTTCTCCAGCATTTCCTTGAGTGCCACATTTATTTAGCAAGCTTAGAAAACACCCTGCCAGGCTGAGCCAGAAGTGCAGCTTTCCCTTCATGCTGGAGATTTCAGGGAGCAGCTCAAACAGGAAGAAATCCAAATCCCATGGCTTTCAGGGGAGAGTTTCTTCTGTATTTCTTGTGGCCTCAGCACAGTCTGGTTATTCCCTGCAGCTTGTTAGGAGCAGCAGTGGTGGGGATGGATTGTTCTGTAAAGTCCAGGGCATCGATTTATAGCTTAAAATCAGTGTTAACTTTGAAAACACTTTCCTAATTTGGTAATTTTGGGGCAGAAATGGATTAAACAGTTGGGAGAGACAAAGAAAAGCAGCAAATAAAATAGACAAGGATTAGAGTGGACCACTTAACTTTCCCTCCTGCTCCAAGAGCTGTTTATAAGCAGGAGCTTAAAGGCACATCCATCTAATTCTTGCACTGGTAGAGATCCCACTGCTCCCCAACACCAGTTATTTGTGTTTAGTGGAGGAACAAGAGCTGTGGGGTTGGCAAAGGTGACCCCAAAGGGTCTCACAGGTGAGACCACCCAGCACAGAGTGCTGCTGCCCATGCTCATTAGCAGGGAGGTCATGATTGCCCTCTCCTCAGTCACCAAATTCTTGCACAAACAACCTGATTGTATTTAAATTGCTTTAAATCCATTAGAGATGATCAATTCGCAATAAAGAGCTGCCATTTGGCAATCAATTTTCTTGTCTGTCTGCAGAGTTTTCCTGGTTTGAGGGAGTTCCCTGGAGCTGGAGGGTGGTTCTCAGGGTGGAATAGGTTGGTGTTGTTGGCCTCAGTTTCCCAGTAAGGGTGAGCCCCAGGCAGCTGCCCCAGGATGGGTGAGGTGTGATGGAAATGATCACTGTTTGTCCAAAAAGCCTTCAAGAAAAAAGGGTGAAATCAGCAGAGGATGGAAGTGGAAGGAGAAGCTGTTGTTCTCTGTATGTTTGCAAGAAGAAAAGAGGAAAGAACTATTTTATCCAAGAGGTAGGGGTAGGAGGGGAAAAAATCAAATTGATCAAAAAATTAAATATTCATAGGACATTATTCATCAAGATTCATCTTGCCAAGTGGGTGAAATGAGGCAAGGGAAGAAATTAGCTTGCTTGAGAGTGTCAAAGTGATTATGTGATTAAATTGCAATTTATAATTTCTCCTTCAAAAGTGTTACTCCTTGATTTGTGTTTCTGCCCCTCTGTGTTTTCCCTGAAGTCTCCCATTAGGAGTGTCTGACCAGTGAGTGCTCAGGGCTGCTCTCAGAGCAAAGCCTGCACACCCTTCTGCAGTGCCTGTGCCTGTCCCAAACGCACCCTCTGCCAGCTTTGCCCATTGTTTGCTTTCTCTAGAGGCTACTTGCACATCCCATGACCATCCTCCCCCCATTCCAGCAGATCCACAGCTTTTTTTCCCCATTCCACAGGTTCCTCTCTGCTCCCCTCGGCTTCTCAGACTGTTGTACCACATCCTCCAGCTGGATCTGTGAGGTTTGGTGTAGGAAACTCATGTTTTGGGGCTTGTTTCTGTAATCCCCCAGTGCTGCAGCTTCCACTCACACAACCCTCACTCCAGCACATCCCACATGTGCTCAGTGCAGGCAGAAAAAACATGGAATAAACTTGTTCTAATATTTTACTCTCACTTAAGAACTCAGCCTCTCTTTGTTGTTGTAGTACCTACCCTAGAAAGCAAAGCTATTTCTGTTTTGCTGCCCAGTAAAGATTTAGTGGCATATGTTGGTTGTTTGAAAAAACAGACTATTAATCCCTGGCTTGTTTATGAACAGCACAAGGCTTGCATAGGTTAATTAGTTGAGGAAGGCTTTTCTTCAAGTGAATGAGCGGGCTCAGGGTTTATAGCTCTGTCACTCAGTTTATTTGTTCACTTTCTGTTTTATTTGGAAATACACTCACACAAGAATAAATAAAATCAGCCATGACAAGGCTTATGTTTGCAGCAAACATGTAAGCCCAGCCAGGGTAGTAATCCACAAAACACTTGGAGTTCTCAGCCTGCAGGAACTGGGTTTGTCTCTGATGCAGTGGGAGAGGTTTGTGGGGACAGGGGCTGTGCCAAACAGCAGCCAGGAGGGATTGGGCATGAGGGCATGGCTGGGAGAAATGACAGTGTGCTGTGGGCTGCAGAGACACCCAAAGAAAAGCATTACCTGCTCACCCAACTGCTGTCACTTCGGTTTGGAAGAACGACAACACTGCTTTAAAATGTTCAGGCTGCTCTTCCGCTCCCAGAGTGAGGGTATGGCCAGTGAGCAGAGGGAGGGAAAGGAGGAGTAGCTCCTTGGCAGTGAAAAACTAACAAGAATATTTCCTAAAATGCAAGTTTGGGCTGATAGAACATTAGAATGACACTGAGCACAAGGAAAACTCCACCCGATTAAACGGCTTTAAATCCATTTACTTGGTTGTTTCTGCTTCACTTGCAAGATGTTGTTATAATTACTTGGCATTGGCAAGCCATTACTGAGAGGTTCTGGGCCAGGGTAGCAGAAGACATGATTGTCTCATAAACCTAATGAGCCATATTGATTACTGGAGGAGAAGGACTGAGGTAGAACCAGCCCATGTTCTTTATTTGTCTAGTTGTGAGTTATGGGGGGTGCCACGTGTTGTTGTGTTACTTCTCTCATAACACAGCTCAGCATTTGCATCCCCTCCCCTGGTCACCAAAATTAATAATGGATGGAAAGTGAATTTGAATCAGCCTTCCCTGAAGAAGATGCTGGTGGGAACAGGCTGTCCATGAGCTGGTGGCAGAGCAGTCTGGGGAGCTGCAGAACAGTGTGGCCACATTGGTTTGGCACTTCTGAATGCAACAGGATTCTGGTTTTCATTTTCCTTAGTCTGATGATACATTAAGCCTTGTGAACACTTGAGTATTTAAAAGGGGCTCATGGAAATGAGAGAGAGTGAATTTTTACAGAGGTAGAAAGTGATAGGACAAGGGGGAATGATTTGAAACTAAAAGAGGAGAGCAGGGATTACATGTTAGGAGAAAATTCCTCCCTGTGAAGGTGGGCAGGCCCTGGCACAGGGTGCCCAGAGAAGCTGTGGCTGCCCCATCCCTGGAAATGTCCAAGGCCAGGTTGGACAGGGCTTGGAGCAACCTGGGCTGGTGGGAGGTGCCCCTGCCCATGGCAGGGGGTGGAACAAGTTGATCTTTAAGGCCCCTTCCAACCCAAACCATTTCATGATATCACTCCCTCAGCATTTAGGGTTTGATCAGGACTTTTTCCCCTCTTCATTTGTCAGAAACTTTTTCTGTAGATCTTTTACCAACCATCTACTCCAAAGGCTTTTTTTTTTTTTTGCATTTTTTTTCTCTCCCTCAAATCAATGAAAACAAGAGACTTTTGGAAGTCTACTTTGGAAGTACTTTCTGTCTGTGCTACACTGGCTGCCCGTCTTGAACTCTAAAGGGCCCTTGGTGTGACTTTATCTGTCTTGTGTGCTCCAGGACTGGCGCTGGTGAACAGCAAAGCAGGAGCCAAGTCCCATCAGGGCAGGACTGGCTCCACTCTCCTCACAATGTTTCCAACTGGGAAATGGCTCCACCATTCCTGCTCTTACTGCAGCTCTTTTTTAATTGATAATGACTCCTAATGCCTTACTCTGCATTTTATACCTTCAAATGAGCGACCTTTGATGTTCTGTTGATTAATTATTTCTGTAATGGGAGCGCTTTGCTGCCTCAGATAACGGATGTACTGAGGGGTGTGGGACCCTGGCCCAGAGGACCCCCCCAGTTCCTGATGCAGGTGGGAGCCTCAGGATTACATCTGGGGCAGCCCCAGCACATTGTTCTTTATCGAAGCTCAGGGATTGGTGGTGCTGAGGGGAACAGCATCAGTTTGGACACTTGAGGGACGAGGACAAGGCAGGAGCTGATCCTCACCTGCTCCCCAGGGACGTGCTCAGAAATGCTGGTTGCACAAAACAGTAGAAACGAGGCAGGAGGAAATTAAATATGCTTATTAGAGCTAAAAATAGCAGCTCTGTTCTTTGGTGATGCATGAAAAAAAGCCCCTTGTACCAGAAAAATACTTTGGGCCTCTGCCAGGCAACAGATGCGAGGAACCTCTCGCTGCCTGGCTGGCAGAGCTGGTGCTGCTGCCTCCCAACCTCAGGGCTCCTATTTTTAGCAGCAGATCAATGGAGGCTTTTCTGCCCGTGCAGGAAAAGGCAGGCTGGGCTGTCCAGCCAGCACAGCAGGTGTGAGGAAGGCTGGGTTAATACTGACTCTTGTTATACAGAGTCCTTTTGTCTCTGTCGCTCGGGGGATGTGGATGGAGAATCCACACGGGCTCTGGAGGGTGGTGAGGATGAGCTTGGTGCAACAAGGCACCTCACCCACCTGGCAGCACTAAGGCATTGCCGTCCTTGAGGAGTTCCCTCTCTTTGAGCAAGCAATAAGCCAGATGCTTCATTGAGTCACGCTGCTGATGGGTCCACCCCTCCATCCGTAGGTGGAGGTGGCACATCCTCTGGCAGGGCAATGGATATGAATCCACTGTCTGAGAGCTCAGTCCAAAGCATTTTGCAAGATGATATTAATTAACCTTGGCACTGCCCTCATTCCCGCACTGTCAGCCAGTAGTGCCACCCTGGCACTTGCTGTGGGGAACTGAGGCAGGCAGAGATGACACACCTTTCCTGTGCCCTCCAAAGAGCCACAGATCCCATGTTACCAATCCAATCATTTGGTGTGCAATGTCCTACAGACTCGTGTCATTCAGACATGCTACAAAGCTGCTCTTTTCCCAACAGCTGCTTCCCTTTGGATGCAGCTTTGAATCCATTTCTGCCCATGCAAGAGGGAGCTGAAACACCGGCAGCGACAACTCGGCTCCATTCCCCAGGCAGAAAGAGCAATGCTGCACCCCTGTGGGAGCTGAGAGCCTTGGACAGCAAACCTGGGATCTCTGGGTGGACACACCGTGAGCTTCCTGGGATCTAAGTGTGGCCCATGTTCTAAAAGAGGGGGAGAAAAGGGGTCCTGAGCATATGACTTCTTTCTCAAAGTCCTGGAGGTGGTGGAGCTGCAATTACCTGAGGGATGGAGGTAGCTGAGATTTCTCCAGCTTGCAGGGATCCTGGAGCTGTATTTTGGGGTAACAAGCAGTCAGCATTGTCCCTTCTTGCAGGCATGTTAACCCTCTAAACTGGAAACACGTTTCATCTGGAAGAAGGTATATTTGATCATACAAGGGGAGGGGAAATCAAACAGGAGCCCTTTGCAAACAGGAGGTTATGGAAATCACCGTATACATTAGACTGATGAGGTTTGTGGTTGCTGTTTCCACTCACATTGCCTGAATGCAAATTCTAAAGTAATCTGCTAAATGTCAGCAATCCTGCCATGCATGATAACATCAGGCCAGCTCCCCTGGCCCTCTGTGCTGCTGTTAGTTCAGCTCCCTCCAATATTATACATATTATAACAATATTATACATATTATGACAATATTATACATCCTTTCAGTCCTTTTCCTTATCTGTCCCCTGCTCCTGAGGGGTGAGTTGTTCAGCATGGATGGGGGAGAGTTTGCTCTGGTGCACAGGGACCATCCTCTGCTTTAATTACTGCCCATCACAGAATATCCTGAGCTGGAAGGGACCCACAGGGATCATTGAGCCCAACTCCTGGCCCTTCATAGGACATCCCAAAATCCCTCCCTGTGCCTGAAAGCAATGTCCAAATGTTCCTTGATTTCTGGCAGCCTTTGGGCTGTGCCCAGTGCCCTGGGCAGCCTGTTCAGTGCCACCCCCTCTGGAGGAAGACCCTTAAAGTTACCTTAGAATTCTTAGATTTATGTGGCTTGGCTTGATGGAAACTTGTCCTCTGAGCTGCCTCTTGCACTGGTAGTTTTTCAAGAGGATCTTTCCCAGAGCTGCTGCCAAGCTGCCAGCAGAATTCTGCATGAGGCCACCAAGCCAGGGACTTCCAGCATGGAATTAGCACAGACTCCAAGCTGCTGGCAGGCTGGCCTGGGATTAATCGGTGTGGCCACACAAGTGTCCTCTCATTATTAAACTGAATTAGTCATTTTTTCAATAAACTATTATATGTGCTACAGAAAGGCTTTCCTGGGTAATAAAAACTCAGCTGTATTTTCTCAGCAGATGTAATAAAATGAGAACTTGGCCGAGTTCTGCACCAGCATCCAAGACGTGAAGAGCCTGGAGCTCCCTGTGGCACAACAACACTGGATGCTGTAGCTGCTTCCCCATGAACCAGCGATTTCCTGAACTGTGAAAGAGGACTCGAGCCCGACTCCTCTCATGTTGATTTAATGCTACAGTGGCTTTGCTGGAGTGCAGGGTAATTTATGCTTTCTGGGGAAAGAATATGGATGTAATGAGAGAGTTTTAAACCTTACAGCTACCAGATTGAAACAGTCACCACATGTCTTGCTCAGGTATTTCTTCATGTACCTGTAATGCATTGCCTGTTTCCTGTGGTGTTCATATTTAAACAAGGACTTGCCCTTGTGTTCCATCTCCTGCACTGACATCATGCTTGAGCCATCCTGCTTCACCTCTGCTCCTCCCTCTGGAGAGGGGAAATAATCTTCAACAGTCACTGCATTAATATTTTAAGATCTGTCGTGGTTTAACCCCACTAGATCTAAACCTGAAGAATAAGAAATATTCTTTAATGTCTGGCCCTGCTGCTTCCTTCTGCAGCAATATTAAATATTAAGCTTCCTGCTTTGTAATATTAAACTTGTTAGAAAGGGAATATCAGCCGTAGGTTTTGCTGCTTCCCAGCCCTTGTTTGGGTTGGTTTGTTTACAGGAATAGGTGAGATTTTTTGGGGTGTCAGCTGTCCTGAGCGACTCATCCTCACTGTAATTGTGTTATTTTGTGGTGGTGTCGAGGTCTGAGGCTGGGCTGGCCAGGGGAACAGGTTTCTGGCACAGCTTGGTGATATTCCCTCTGCAGAGCAGGGAGGCTCTAGGGGACAGAGCCAGAGGCTGGGTGGTCCTTAGCACATCCCTCCCAGCAGCAAGTGCTGGGAATGTGGGGTTGCTGCCCATAAAAGTGTAGATTTTTGAATGCAAACTGAGCCTTGAGAGGGCAAGAGAAACACCACCAGTGATGGTGCTTTACCTGCTCTCACCTTCACTCATCCTGCACTGTGTGGGTGCTGGGGGTGATGCCAAGTCCATCCTGTACCAGAAGGGATGCTGGCACAGTGTGATCTGGGTGATCTCTGGGGCACTCATGAGCCCCTCCCTCGGTGCCCACTGCTCACACCTGAGCCCAGTTATGCTGAGAAAGCACTTGAACAGAGTAAACACATAATTAGTAAGTGTGATGGGAGCGTCACATCTGTGAGCAGCACAGAGCAGAACTCAGGTTTCTAAGCTGCCTCCAGGACTCTGCGCACCACGGTTTAATCGGGTATGAAATCACAGTGATCTCAGAGCTGCCTTCCAGAAGTTATTTGTAAGTGAAGTCCTAATGCAGGCGGAGCTCTTATTATTCCTCCTGACTTGCCTCATTGCCCATGGCCTTTAAAATGTTGCTTTCGCATCTCCTTCCTTCTCATGTTCCCTCTGCCAGCTTAGAAATAATCAAAGCAGGACCTGTGCTCTGGGTGACTTCTGCTCCTTTCAGAGCTGCCTTAGTGCTGGATGATGTCTGTCATGGTCCTTGGAAGAGCAGGAACCTCTCTCAGGCTCCTGGAATAAGAGATTTTCCAGGGGGAAGGGAGGGCAGGGAGCCTTGTGCATTAAATGGCTCAGAAATGCCCTGTGCTTGTGTCTGCTTTCACTTCTCCAGATGGAGCCTTTGGGAGATGTTTCCTCAGCCCCATAGCTTTGCCCCCTCCACCTCTTCCCTGTCAGGATGCTGATGAGAAACAGTCAAAATCCTTCCAGGCAGAAGTAAAGTTTGTTTATATTCTTTCATACTCTCTCCATTTCAGAAGACTTGGCATGGTGTGGCTGAAGTTGCTGTGGCTTTGTGTCCTGCACTCCAAAGGACACAAGGAGCTCCCTAACACAAAGGTCTGTTCTGGTGCAGGGTCTGTTTCTTGTGTGCATATGCTGATGCTACTTGTCAATCAGTACGTAAGTAGGATCAGTGGTTATCTATCACTTGTGGCTGCACCATCCATCCCCCCCGGTCCAGGACCCCCTTGTGAGTGATCCCACCTGCAGCAAAGTGTGAGCAAAGGCAAGTGTGGGGCAGAGAATGTGTGAGCAGCCAGAAGACATTCAGAAAGGTTATTTATGCTCATGGTTTTTGCAAGTTTTGTGTTTGAGGGGAAAGCTTGAAATTTTGAGGTCATTCACTGCCTCCTTGGCTGTGGGTCTGTCGCATCTCCTCTGCCTGATTCCCAGCAACTCTCATTTCAACAGCACTTCAGAGCTGAGAGAAAACCCCCTCATGGCACACTCATCCTTGGTTTAAGTAGCCACTTATGGAATCATCCAGAATTTCTGGCCATAGTATGATTTCTCCACCTTGGGGAAGGGAGGATGAGTTCAGTAGGTCCCAAGAGGCTGCTGGAGGGTGGATCTGCAGAGCCCTCACACCGGTTTCTTTCTGGCCCATTGATCCCCATTAGGAAAGCCCTCAGTGCCACTGCGCCTGCTGAGAGAAACTCTCCTCAGCACATTAACGTAACAGCAGAGCTGGCACACAAATAACCAGCAGAAGCCAAGGAATGACGAGTCAGAGGGAGATGCTGGAGGATTTTGCTGTTACTGGCAGACTCAGAGTGGAGAGCTCAGGAACTCGGAGTCTGGGGATGCAGCAAGAGCCAAATTTCTGTGGGCAGAGGACACATCATAAACCTGCAGGTTGGATAACGTGGATAATGTGACATTGAGATCTACTCATTATCAAGAAGAGAAGGCTCTGGGGAGACTTCACTGCAGCCCTTCAATACATAAAGGGGGTTTATGAAAAGGAGGGAGAGTGCCTTTCTGCATGGGCAGACAGTGACAGGAAAGGGGGCACTGTTTTAAACTAAAGGAGGAGTGATTTGGATCAGATGTTAGGAAGAAATTATTTACTCAGAGGATGGAGAGGCACTGGCACAGTTTGTCAAGAGAAGCTGTGGCTGCCTGGAAGTGTCCAAGGCCAGATTGGACAGGACTTGGAGCAACCTGAGATAGGGGAAGGTGTCCCTGCCCAGGGCAAGGGGTGGAATGAGATGATCTTACAGGTCCCTTCCAATCAAACCATTCTGGAATTATGTGATTCTATGATCTGAGAGTCACAAATTGGAGCAGCTTTGAAAAGCCTGGACTCCCATCCATCCCTGGGTTGCAGTAGGAATTTAGAACTGAGCAAATCCCTACTCTGCCTCTTGCAGATGGCTCTGCACAGCAGCAGGACCAGGACCAGGAAAGGTCCTGGGAGATGGACCAGGAAAATCCCAGGCTCTTGTTTTCCTTCAAAGCTGGATCCAACCTTTTCCCATCACTATTCCATGTCCTTGAGAGTGTTTTTCCAGGCACTCATGCAGGAGAGGGTTGGAGAAACTGATTTCTGGAAGGGGCTGGAGGAGGGTCTAGATGTTTTCAGAAGACAGAGAAGTATGTGACTCCAAGGGCATGTCTGGAATTACAGTGCTCCTGCTGCTGAGAGGAGAGCTTTGAATCCTGAATTTATTTCTTGTAGAAATACAGTGAGGTGGTTTTAAAAGACAAATTTAAAGTCAGGCCACATATATCATTAAGAACCTGGGACTTAAGGAGGCTTTGTTATTAATTAACATTCATATTACAGTAATGCCTAGGGAACCCTAAATGAAATCAGCATCCCGTTATGTGAGGGCTGTACAAACAGACTGAGCAGTGCTGTCCCTGCTCCAAAGAACACACAAACCACATGGAATGAATGAGAAAAGGAGAGAAACCAAGCGAGAGGGGAGCAAGTTTGGGCCATCCTCAGGTGTGGGTGGGCACGCTTGGCCCCACGGTGCCAGAGCTGGCTGCTGTGGGGAGAATGAAGAAGTCAGGGAAACATAAGGCTTAAGGGGTATGTGGGTGATGAGGGGCTTAGTGGCAGATGGGGCTTTTTGGAGGGGGATATGAAACTCTGGAAGAGAGTAACAGTCCTTTCCCTCAGGAAGGGAAATCTGTTGCCTGGGCTCTCAGGTGCAGAAGATGGGCCTTCCATGGCACTCCAAAGCAGCAAGACCTTTCTGTCCTGGCACCTTTTGTCTGGAAGGAATCTTCATTAGCCAGCCAGCTCAGTGCTTGCTCAGTTCAGGGAGAAATTATCCTTTCCAGTTCTTGTCCTGGTTTTCACACTTCTCTCCTCTATGCTCTCCCAACTGCAGAGGCACAGAAATCAATCAGCATCCCAGGGCTTTTGAAAGAAATTGTTCCTCAGGGAAAGCAATTTCCCAACAAACAGAGTGCAAGGTAATTCAAAGACAGCAAGACCCTGGGCTTAGGTGAGGGTCATTTCCAAGTATATTTCTGTTTTCTATTTCTTTTACGCACTGGTGTGGCCAGAAAAGTATTATGAGCTTTGGAGAAAGAGCCCAGCATGGTAAATGAGGTGGCAACAAACTCCTGCTCCTTATCAAGGCATTCAATCACTGTCGAGAAAGCCATCGCTAAGCCAGCAGCTCCCGGAGTGCTTTTCCCCGGGAAATTGCTAAAGAGCTGCAGGAGAGGAAAGCAAGATTTCCTCTCCCTGACTGTAATTAATATTTTAGGTGTGGCAAGAAGCTCCCTGCCCAGGGAGGTCTGTGCCACCTGCTGGGAAGCAAAGGCTGTGGGATGCCTGGAGTGGTCCCATGTCCCCCCACTGCTCCCAGCAAAGGGACATTTTGTCCACATGAAAGGCCAGTGGATGAATTAGTGGATTTATAAATGCTCATGGAGACAATGAGAAATCACCTGAAGGGTTTAGAAAGCCTGGAGAGGTTCCTGGGCTGGATCTGTGACAGGACTGGGGAGGAATTCTCTGTCAGCTTCCTCTTGGAGCAAAGCTGGGATGAACAAGACATTACTGGAGACTTAATGACCAGTTTGTTCAGCTCCAGAATGGCACGAAAGAGGCTGAACCAGGTGAACCCACTGAGGTCCTTTCCCCCCGAAGTCTCTTTCAACCTTACCCATTCTGTGCTTCTGTGAAGGCAGGCAGTGTCCTGAGGAGTCTTTTTATCTAAATATGACATATAAATACATATGATATGCATGTATGAAGATAAAAAAAGCAAATTTAATTTCCTCTCAGCAGGTCCTTCCATTTATCAGATATATGAACAAAATTTCAGTTTTTTCATAAAGTTGCATGAAGGATGCACCGAAGCAGTCATTTGATAACAGCAAAGAATTAGTTTCCCAAATGAGAAATCTCCCTCTTGTATCACAAAAAAGACTTTTCTGTGTTACCTTTGGAGAAGTTACGGCTGTTAAATCTTACATAATGTAACACAAGTCTTCCTGAAGTGCTGAGAAAGCCAATTCAGATGGAGCTAGAGTGCCAAGGAATGAAAGGGAAACACTTAGCAATAGAAATTACAAATTGCCTGATTGGAAAAAGGGCTTTCCCAACATCCTTTGAACTGGAGCTGCTTCTTGGCTGCTCATTCCAGCACTTCACAAAGTAATTGAGAGAGATTTGAGGAGTGATAGTCTGGCTGCGAGGCAGGGAATCCTCGGCCAGGAGCGGCTCCCTGCTGAGCCGAGTGTCTTTCCCCACAAGGTGGGAAGAGAGGGTGGGAGTGTCTCCAAGAGCTCCTGTGTGACATCTATAATGACATCTGTGTTGACATCAGGTCCCTCAGCTGCAGCCCCTCCGGCCCAGGTAAGGGCTGGGAATCAGCAGCCAAACTCTGGCCAGAGCCAGTCACAACCAGGACCTCAGGCTGGATCCAGGATTCCCATGGCCCATCACTCCTTCCTGAACAACCAATACCACTCTAAGGACTTTTTGGGGCTGAGGAAGGGCTCACACTCATAATTTAGACACCACCATGTTCCCAAAGAGAGGGTATTTACTCAAGGAATAATGCTAAAAGGATTTTCCCTTCTTTTTTTGCACACTTACTTTGGAGGACCAAGGCTTCTGGGGTTTTTTCTTATCTACCATATATTTTTATAAAATGCTTTATTCCTATTTCCCTGAGGTATAATTGGATTTTTCTCAATAAGTAACAAAATAAAAAAGGAATTTAAAGCATGTCTTCAGCATTGACTTGTTTAAAAGCAAACAATATCTCAACACTTAAAACCAAGGGTGCATTTTTAAAAGCAAGGCAAGGCAGTAACTTCTGCTTTAAAAAGCTTTACAAGTTTTATGAAGCTATTTTACACAACTCTAGAGTTTCAGGAGGGAAGAAAAAACCACTCAGTCAAACCCAGAATATATTTTTATAGCCACAAAATTTCTAGAATGAGACTATAGATCTTGTGTTAATACCAGGGGCCTTCAGAAACACACACCCACATTGCCAGCAAAAACAACAGGCAGCTCTAGAGATGGATGTCATAGGAGATTTAAAAAGCAAAAATACGTAACTCCCAGGGAGGCAGCACTGGCTCTTTTCCCAGATGGATTCTCGTACCGACAGCATCAAGAACATGACAGATGTGCTTCTTTCTAATTGTTTGTGTTTGTGGTTTATCTCTGTTGCCTGTGATACTTCAGGAGAAATGTCTCTCCTACCACTGTGTTCCCTCCTTGAAGCTTTTTTGGTGGTTAATGCTCTCCAGAGGGTTGTGAGCCTGCCTGGTGCTGCTGAGGGGGGCTGTTCCCTGTCCTGGTTCTCACTTTGGGCTCCCAAAGAGCTGAGGCCGCCCATTCTCACCCTGCAGGACCTGCAGCCCCCCAAGAGCCGCTCGCTCTTCGCTGTGATGTGTCACACGCCATAACCAGACACAGGGAACCAGGACCACCTGCACATACCTGTGCTTATTCTCAGGTATGTGCAGGTACTGGAGCCACCCGGACCTGCCCTCACCTTGGCACACCTCTGTTACATCAGAAATCCACCCAGCACACAATCACAGGCAGGCATCTCATTTTTCTGCCTGTACCTGACACACCTGGTAATCACAGAAAACACAGAACAGCCTGGATTGGAAGAGACCTTAAAGAACATCTTGTTCCACCCTCTCCCATGGGCAGGGACACCTTCCACCAGCCCAGGTTGCTCCAAGCCTTGTGCAACCTGGCCTTGGACACTTTGAGGGATGGGACAGCCACAGCTTCTCTGGGTAACCTGTGCCAGGGCCTCCCCTGTGTGTTAAAAAAAAGTGTATGAATACCAAGTGACCAAACAGCCTGGAAAGAAATGTCTTCCAGACCTGGAAAGTCTCCTCCTTCTCCTGTACAGCTAATTTATTGCCCCCAAATGCAGACCAGTGGACAACTGAATATATTCTTTATTTTTAATATATTTTTTCTGTATGGGTGTATGTGCTCAGCTATGAAATGTTTTCTTCTCTCATCTGCACTAATTTTCTGGATTTCAAGGCTGCAGTTGTTTATTTGCCATCCCTGAGACCACCTAGGACGTTTAGGACTCTCAGTCCCTTCAGATGTTTGCTGTTCAGCTGCTCTGGGTTCCCTGAGTGTCCTCCCCAAGCCCCAGAACAGAGAAGCTTTTGGTGCCAGATGTTCCCTGATGTAACTCATGTATCCATGACCTTTCCAGGCTCAATTCATTGCCAGTCCATCAGCCTCACGCAAAGCTTTTTCCACACAAAGGTCTCCTTTCTCCTGTGTTTCCAGGAGAGGGACCGGGCAGTGTCAGGAATGTTTGCAGCTAGCAGACAATCCCACCGACGGTCCGTGCCAACCTGGAAATACAACCCCTCCCTTGCCATCTGTGAATGTCAGTAATGCTTCAGTTATGTTTTGTGGGACTTGGAAAAACAGTCCCAGCGCAGTAATTCTTGGAAAAGCCGAGCTCCTATTGAGCAGCGAGTGCTGTGGACACGCGGGGGAGCTGCAGCCACGCGAACGAGGGAGCGGATCCCACCCACCTGTGTTCCACATGCGGAATTCTGGGGCTGGGAGAGGTTTGGGGCTGCAAACCTGGGGTTTGGATTTCAAACCGTGACCGACCCCTTAAGGTGAACGCAGAAGTGCAGGTGGTGGGGACGGTCCGTGTGTTCTGGGAATGTTCTGTTCAGGGAATGGATGTCCATTCACTGCAGGGATATGCGAGCCTCAATCGACCATCACCACTCGATGTGGATCTCTGTCCCTATCCAGTTTTTCTCCTAAAGCCTCTTTTTCCAGGAGGATGAGATGCTGTGCCAGCTTACAGATCTCCCTGGCAGGCTGCACGTCCTGCACTCACAGGATGTGGGGAGCTAAGTCAGCTTTTGTTTTGTCCAACTTCCTTAATTTGTGGCATTCCATGAGCCCCCTTCCCCTTTTCTGCAGCTGCAGGCAGTGAGCAGCCCTCCTGCAGACAGTCCTTCTCTTCTCCCTCTGCCAGCAGCCATCTCCTCCCTGGAATCTCCCCGGACTTCCCAGAGCATCCCTCTCCTCTTACACCCTCTCCAGCCCATCCTTCCTCCTCCAAGGGCTTCACTCAGCACCCTCGTGTTCTAGTGGGGGTGAAATGGTGTGTAGGAAGTAAAGAGAGGCCTGTGATATGAGCTATCACCATTTTTCATGTATGTGATTGAAGGATGTCTGCCCTAAAACCATATTCCAAGGATAAAAGAAGAGACAACAGGTGAAAAGCAGAGATGGGAGAAGCACAGGATGAAAGTCTTAACACAGCAGCTGCTTGTGGCAGTGCCACAAGGGCACTTCCAGCCTGGCACAGCTTAGGAGAGGTAACTCATGTGCTTTTTTCTCCCCCTGGGCTCTCAGACTGCAAGACCAGAGGCACTGCAGTCTTTATCAAGGCTGGGAAATAACACTCAGACTACCTGTCTAGACAAAACCATCCTCTGAACATACTAGACATGAGACTGCAGTGGTCAGAGGTGGCATTGTCTCTGTGTAAAGTCCTGTCACCACGTGACACCTTTTTGCAGTGGATTTGGACGCTGCTGGTGTCATGGCACGTGTCACAGGCCTTGTGTGAAGCTCCATGTGATCCCAGAGCTGCCCCACAGTCACACTCACAGAATCACAGATCAATCAGGTTGAAAAAGACCTTTAAGATCATTGAATCCAACCTATGACCAAACACCACTTTGTCAACAAGACATAGAGTGCCACATCCAGTCTTTCCCTAAACACTTCCAGGGACAGTGACTCCACCACCTCCCTGGGCAGCCCCTTCCAGTGAAGAAATTCTTCCTAATGTCCAACCTAAACGTCCCCTGGCACAGCTTCAGACACTCCCAGCAGTGGGAAAAGCCATTAAAAACTGGTTTCAGCTCCACAGAACCTAACACATTAGCGATGCCGAGTGAGCACATCCTGTGGAAGGTCAGAAGCGCAACGATTTGCCACAGAAAGGGTTAGTTCTCGTTCTGGCTCAACAGAGTGCTGGGTAAGCAGCTCCAACAGCAAAAAACCTGCTGCCCTCAACAGTGTCGCTGACCCTGCTCCAGCTGAGGCATCCACGGGCAACATTCCTTCCAGCGACCATTCCAAACGTTTCCAGGGCTCTTCCCTCGGCTGGCAGCAGGTAAATCAGTCTAAATGCTGTTTTTTCCACAGCACTTTCATGTGGGGGAGTCGCTCAGAGCTTGCAAAAGCTCATCGGAGGGAAGTTGTGACAGGCGGTAAGGGACGTGCCCAGGTGAGTCACGCTGGTCCTTGGAAGGGAAAACAGAGGAGTTNGCAGTGGATTTGGACGCTGCTGGTGTAATGGCACGTGTCACAGGCCTTGTGTGAAGCTCCATGTGATCCCAGAGCTGCCCCACAGTCACACTCACAGAATCACAGATCAACCAGGTTGAAAAAGACCTTTAAGATCATTGAATCCAACCTATGACCAAACACCACTTTGTCAACAAGACATAGAGTGCCACATCCAGTCTTTCCCTAAACACTTCCAGGGACAGTGACTCCACCACCTCCCTGGGCAGCCCCTTCCAGTGAAGAAATTCTTCCTAATGTCCAACCTAAACGTCCCCTGGCACAGCTTCAGACACTCCCAGCAGTGGGAAAAGCCATTAAAAACTGTTTTCAGCTCCACAGAACCTAACACATTAGCGATGCCGAGTGAGCACATCCTGTGGAAGGTCAGAAGCGCAACGATTTGCCACAGAAAGGGTTAGTTCTCGTTCTGGCTCAACAGAGTGCTGGGTAAGCAGCTCCAACAGCAAAAAACCTGCTGCCCTCAACAGTGTCGCTGACCCTGCTCCAGCTGAGGCATCCACGGGCAACATTCCTTCCAGCGACCATTCCAAACGTTTCTAGGGCTCTTCCCTCGGCTGGCAGCAGGTAAATCAGTCTAAATGCTGTTTTTTCCACAGCACTTTCATGTGGGGGAGTCGCTCAGAGCTTGCAAAAGCTCATCGGAGGGAAGTTGTGACAGGCGGTAAGGGACGTGCCCAGGTGAGTCACGCTGGTCCTTGGAAGGGAAAACAGAGGAGTTATAAATACCCTCGGGCAAACCATCAGTCTCGAGAGTCAGGCCAGACTCAGGCGGGGTGCCATGAGAGGCAGGACTGGGAGGGGTGAGGGGAGGAGAGCTCTGAGCTGCTGTGAGGGGAACGGGGCTGTCCTGGGAACAGAGAGGGGTGCAGGGCCCAGATACACTGTGGGGGAAATGGGATTGTCCTGGGAACTGAGAGAAGGGCCCAGAAACAGTGTGAGGGAAACGGGATCAAGACGTGTGAGAGGAATGGGATTGTCCCGGGATCCGAGAGGGGAGCAGGGCCCAGACACACTATGAGGGGTGTGGGACTGGGAAGCACGAGGGGCTCTGAGGGGCACTGCTCTACCGTGAGCACCATGAGGGGCACTCTCCTGCCCCGACCCCCTGCAGCCGGGCCTGAGGCGCTGGGAGGCATCGCCGCTCACCCCCCGGGGGCTCGGCGGGTCTCCCTCGCTGTTTCCCCGCTCGGGGCCGAGCCCGGGACCCGCCTCACG
>VWZD01000177.1:1387232-1458522 GCA_013396695.1 Sakesphorus luctuosus
TCGGGGACGGCGGGGCGGGCGCGGGTCCCGCTCCGCGCTCTGGCCGCTCCCGCTCGGTCCGCTCTGTCCGCTCAGTCCCGCTCGGTCCCGCTCGTCCCGGCGCGGCGCTGCCCCTGCGGGCGGCCAGCGGCAGGTGCGGGGCGGTGGCGGCGCCGCGATTTGGGCGGGTGGTACCGGGGGGCGCGGAGGCCGCAGGGGTCGGGGGCGTCACCGGGAGTGGGGCGGGCCCGGCGCGGTGGGTTGTGCCCCCTTCACACACCCCCCCCCAGGACCCGCCATCTCGCCCCGCAGCGGCCCCGGTGCTGACGGAGGTCGCGAGGGGCTCCGGGGCGGCGCTTGCCTTTGTTCGCCGCGGTTGTGCCGGCTCGGGGGGCACCGAGCCCGGGCCCTGCCGCCCCTTCCCCTTCCCGGGGTGCTGTGCCCGGGAGGTGCCGCTGGAGCAGCTCCCTGTGCCGGTGCCCCCGGGGGCTCGGCGAGGCTCCCCCCGGGCTGGGCGGGCTGAAGGTCAGAGCAGCCAGCGATGGTTCTGGTTCTCCTTCTTTCACGGAGCTTGCACAGAACCCACGCGCTCGAAATTGTGCTGGTTTGCTTCGTTCCGGGGCGTATTTCACAAAAATCACGGCGTGGGGGTGTGTTTTTGCAGGGTGAGTGTCCTCTGCTTTAGGGCTGAGATGCGGAGTGCGGGAGGTGTGAACACCCCTCGATTTAACCTGGTTCTCCCCAGCTCTGATGCAACGCCGGCTGCCACTGGGGTTGCACAATTATAAGGTGCATCTTAGGTGTTTTCTTCGTATTACGTAAACATATCGTGCAATTATTGTAACGACTCGAACATCACGCTGTACACGCAGCAGGAGTTTGGGGAACTCGTCTGTCAGGAGTTCCCAAACTACTCATTTGGGTTCTCCTGTGGATGTGATGACACGACTGCCCGTGCTGGCTCCTGGAAAACATCAGCTCCTCTTCGGGGACAGGAGAGAGAAAATGAAGCTGGTTCAGGATTATAGACACAGAGTCATTGTTGCACTGGCATAGCTTTGGAAATCCCCTCTTTCAGAGGAAAAAGGAACTGGCTTTGTTCTTCCTAATATTATTTTTTAAAGTGGAAGGGTTTGGAGCCAAGGGCTTGCAGAGAATCTTGAAGCTTCCACCTGACAGAGTCCCCTCTCTCTGTGCCTCGGGCTGCGCTTTGACTCCTGTCCTCTGACTCCAAGCTTTGCTGCAGTCGGTGGGTGAAGTTCCCCTGTGCTGGCAACATTCTTTCGCTCGGTTCGTGCTCGTGTGTGTGTGAGACAAGTGAAATGTAACCTGGACTGGTTTCATAATCTCCTCGGCGTGATCCGGGGCGAGGAGGAGCTGCCACGCTCTGCAAGCTTATCTGTTTTGTTCCTCAAGTGGCACATGCCAAAGATAACTCACGCTCGTTGGTTGGCTTGTGTGGTTGTACCTACATTTAAACTGCTCTGGGTAGTTATTTGTAGTTAAATACTGGGAAATAACTTTCTTAGAAGTGTTTTATCACCTCTGAGGGGACTCTAGTGGTCTGTAGCTGAAAGCAAAGCTCACCTTTAAGCAAGCAATTATCTTTGTTTATGCTCTAAACTCGGGCTTATTGTCCAAAAATGGTGCTATATCTCAGGCTCAGGGAAAATATTTATACCATCAGACTAAATAACGAGGTCCTTGTGGTTTGCTGTGTGTGATTCCACTCGGCCTGTTTCCCTGGATGGGAGGAAGGGGGAATGTGCCCTGGGAATTGCTAGATCTTGTTTCTGATCCTGGGAAACTCTATCTCTTGGTTAAAGGTTTGGAAACAGCGGGTCAGGTTTCCCAGCTGAGGCATCCAGGTCCCTTTGGCAGAACAGGACCATGTGCAGGGGGGAGAACGGGGTGACTGAAGTGGGTTGGTGTGATCTTTTGTTAAAAGTGGGAAGGGGGAAGGCCCAGGGATGTGTAGCCTGAAAGCAGCCTTGGAATGGTCAGCTCAGGAGCCTGTGATGCTGAAGGGCTGGGAATGGCTTTGGATTTAGATTTGGATAAGGGAGGAGTAGCTCAAATATGTGCTTATTAGCTCTTTGATCCAGAGCTGCTTCTTGTTCTTGTAAAATAATGGCACGGAATGAAAAGAGCTTTGGTTTTCTTTCAGTTTTCAGCTCCCTGGTGTTGAGTGGCCCTAAAAGGGAGTGTTGGGGTTGTGATCCCTTCAGCATAACAAGCACCTGCCAGCTGTGCTCGAGAAGCTCCCTGTAGATCAGTGCAGAATGCAGGTGCATTTTAATGGATTTTTTGGGCAGTCACCTTGTTTGTAGCATGTGCTCCCAGTCTGTCCCCTCAGCAGTGTGGGGTAACTGATGCAAACAGAGCAGTTAGAGGTTTAACAGCAGCAGGTTGCATGTGAGGAAGCTGAGGCTGTACCACTTACATACCTTTAATGTTACCTCTTGTTGTTGTATAAGTGATTGCTGTGCAAACTGGCTGCTGCTCTTTATTTCTGTAAGTATTTTTACCTGTATATTTTAGGCCAGGGCTTGTTTATGTTATTAAGCTGATTAAAGACTACAGAGGCATGGTAAGAATAGCATGGCTTATTCTTATAACACTGGAAAGCAGAAGTCACAATGGGAGTATTTAGGATATAGATAAGTAATTATTACTGCCCAGACTAATAGTTTTAAAATACCAAACTGCAGCTGGTGGCTGTCCCTCCCGTAAGAGTGAGTTGGTTGGTAGCTCATGGAGAGATGCAGCTGCACATTTCCATGTCATCTCCTCTTAAGGGAAAAACATGGATACAGTCACGTTGAAAGTCCATGTTCAACACTTACTATCCTTGGGTGACAGAATTAGATGATGTACGTTGTTCTAAGATCTCAAGGGAAACTTCTGCTTTTTAGTTCTGGTTTATAATGCCACAAAACTAATATAACTTGGTGAGCATCTGGCAGAACAAGTTATTTCCCATTGGTACTGATTCAGTCTTAGCACCTGTGAATTTAGTCTGAGCAGGAACTGAGATGGTTTTGAAATCAAGCTGTGCATCACCTGAGCAGATTTTGGGATGTTCCACATTTAAAAGCTGCCCAGTGAGGTGGTGCAGCTCAGACTTAAGCACCAACACAAGCATGGTCAATTTTGAAGGCTAAGAACAGGCCCCCTCTCCTCACCCTTTTTGAGATAAACATGTTATAAATCACACTTCTTCCCTCTGGTCTCACCTAGCCAGGCTCCTCATGGTGACAGAACTATCCAGCCATTCCTGAAGCTTTTGGTCAGGTTCCCATCCTGAACCACTCTGTCAAGGTCTGTTGGCTGATCAGAAGGTGTAGCTCTTGCTCAAGAGGTACCAGCACTGCCCTGGCACACCAAAGTGTGATTTGAACCACTATAGTGCATTTCCCAAGTTGTGCCTTTGTGTCAGGTCATCATCAGGCTTTTCTAACTTGATGACAGATTGAACAGCTTGGCCAAACACTCCACTCGTGGATTTTGCTCTTGAATATGTGAGTGCACTGCTGACAGATCCTGATGTCCAGGTAAATTGGTTTTGTGGTCGCTTCCACTGCTGTTTCCTTGAGCAGCCCTTGCCAGTTGCAGGATGAGCCAGAAGAGTCTGTAAGAAACGTTCCTGCTTTATGGAATTTCACATAAAACACTGCATGAAGCAAGAACATGCGTGTGTGATGAGAGACTGCCCTGCTTAGCAGAGGGGCACAGGGCAGATTTCTGATTTCTCTTGCTTTATGAAGCTGCTTAGTCCTTTCTGAGCAGAACTTTCTGTTCCCAATGACTGGAAAACTGCTCTGGCACAAACAAGACAGAACTTGCTTTTGTGTATAACTCTCCAAGGCACAGTTATGCAAATCAGTTGTAAAGGAGCAGTGACTTCAGACAAATTAGGCTCCAGTTGAATGTTTTAGCTGGATAGGTTTCTCCAGTAAAGGCCAGTTTAACCCTTTGTCACTTGCTCATGGAGTTTGGTATCTCTGAGTAGCTTCTTTGTGCTGTACCATTTTCTCATTGACACAAAATGTGGACATGGCTTGGACTCAGAAAAGTGTATTTGATGGGTGTGCAAAGCACTAGAGTGTATCAATGGGTATATTTGCATTACAGACAAGGATTCA
This sequence comes from Sakesphorus luctuosus, assembly GCA_013396695.1. Taxonomy (NCBI): domain Eukaryota; kingdom Metazoa; phylum Chordata; class Aves; order Passeriformes; family Thamnophilidae; genus Sakesphorus; species Sakesphorus luctuosus. Next base: position 1,391,357 of record VWZD01000177.1, read on the forward strand.
GTCTGAATTTATTTTCATTTTTAACAAAAAAATATAATGAAAAGGCTTATTACTGGCCAGCATTAAGTGTCTCAGCAAAGATGCAGGGGAATAAAAAGCTTCTTTATGTGCAATTGAGATGATGGATCTCTGTTCTTATGTAGGCAGTAAAACTGTGTTTAATAAATTATGGTGATACTGAAACAGTTGGAGAGAATGGTAATTAAATGTGTATTTTCTGTGGCATTGATTTTTGTAAAGTGGTTTGGGCCCCTTCCATTAGGAATGGATAATGGCATTCCTGGGAATCGTATCTCAGCACTGCAATGTTCCCTTCACTGGGGAGTTTGTGTGGGTGGCCCAGTTTGGCCCTCATTCCTCACAGCTCCTCAGTGATGTTTGCAGCTGTGTGATCCAGATGTGTCACAACTTTCAAATCTCCGTGGGTTTCCCCTCTCCTGTTAATTTTGGCTCCTTCTTGGTGAATATTACCCTGCACATTTTGCCCTCACCATCTGGCTGTGCATATGTTCGTGTCCCTTGGGAAAAGGTGACAATGCATCTTCTACAACTGGTCTTGGAAGTTGGAGATAAAATGATCCCCTTGTATAGTGTTCCCTTGCCCCCTCAGGGCAATTTGCAATCCCGAAGCTGGAGTTAAGTGGAGATTATATGTCATAGCTTAGAATACTGATTTTAATGTCCAAAGAAACAGCTACTAAACTCTGTTTCATTTTTTTCAGGTTTTCAGGATGAATCTGGAAAAACTCAGCAAACCAGAGCTACTGACACTCTTTAGCATTCTAGAGGGAGAATTAGAAGCAAGAGATCTTGTCATAGAGGCCTTGAAGGTATGTTGTAAGTACCAGGATAAGAGACAAAAATGACACCAGTACTACTGTAAGTTCTGCAGAGCACTTGTATCCAAGGTGAAATTCGCAGGCAAAGATTTATTACTGGCTCAGAATTCCATCTTAATGTCAGCAGGATTACAGAATAAACACTGTATATCATCTCTTGGAATTCATTATTGAAAGCTGGCTGCAAGAGGCATTTCAGTGCTGAAGCAGAGCATTACCTGTTTCCATCCTTTCTGATGAAGAACCACGTGTTTCTGCTCTGCACAAGGTCTCTCACAATCCCTTTGTTGGTTTTGCTCTCCTTTAGCAAGGAGGGCTGCTTAAAGCAGGAGCTGTGCTCACCAGGAGGGATCACAGATTAGGTTTTTAGTGACAATAACGTCACACTGAGTGAAAAGCCCCCGTGGCTTTGTCTTGACTAAGCCACCATAAGCTGGCACTGCTGAAAGCAACAGCCCTGTGTGCTCAGCTACTTATTCCTCCCCTCTGCTGGCACAAGCATTAGTGTAACCTTCCAGTGTGGCAGCTGCCAGCTAAAACTGCTTTAAAAAGTCAGTTTAACCCACATCAGGGGCAGGTGATGTGGTGGTGGTGGTGTGAGCACACGTGATGGGACAAGGCAGAGGTGGTGCTGGAGCCTCTTCTTGCAGGGGTTGCTCACAGTGCAGGAAAACTGGCTGAAATGGTGGTACCTCTGTGGTTCTGCTGCCCTCCCTCAGGTAGTGTGGGCTGTGGTACTCTCTGGCCAGTTTGCTGTGTTAATATTAAGCCTGGAAAATGCTTTTAAAATATATATTTAAATATATTTCTTATATTTTAAAAATGTATGTTGCACATATAGTATATGTGTAATACTGCTGATCTTTGAAGGAGGCCTGATTGGCACTCAGCCCTCAGTAAGGTAATAAAAAAACAGTGGTATAAATGATAGAAGGGGTCAATTTTTGAAGAAATGAGTTATGGCAGGATTGAATATTGAAGGCTCTTTCAAGCTGACCTGTCACTGCTCATAATGTATAAAATTCCCAGCTATTTCTGAAGAGGAATGGCAGCTTGCAGGCCTGGGAGCTGCAGGGCTTGGTTTTCCAGCAGAAGCTTCTGTAGCTTGATTCCAAACACCTTCTCAAAACAGTGGGGAGGTTTATATTTACCTAAATGCAAAAACAATAAACAACAGTCTTTTCATTTTGGAGAAATGCTGTTACCCCTTCAAAACAAGCAATCAGGTGGAAGGTTTGACTTCTGTTTTAAGGAGACTCAGAAGTTTCTCCTCTGTCCTGGGATCCAGTTTCTTATTCTGTGTGGTCAGAATGTGTTAGCCAAACAAGCCTCACTTTAGTATTTCAGTGTGAAATGTGTGTAATGGAGCACAGAGAGACCAATGGGAAGGAATGCAGCAGCTCCATTCCAGAGGCTTTTTAGTGCCTTCCTTCCAGTAGTGTAAAGCAATTATCTCTTCTGTTGAAATTTAACCTGCAGTTCCCTCTTGTGTGAGATTAATATAGTCAGAATACCCTTTGACATAATTTGTCAAGTACTCATAAGTGAGAAGAAATTAAATGAAATTGTAACCTATGCTTGATAATTATGGAGCATAAAATCCAGAGCTAATCAAAGGTTAGTGCTATTTCCCCCTCCTTCTGTAAGGGATTTGCTGTAGTGTTTCATCTTGAGATTGAGAGGAAAGCTGAAGGGGGTAGGAAAGGGCAGTGAAAGCATCAAATCAGGACTGGCTCGAGCTCACAGGAAAATTTCAACCCCTCCAAAGTGGGCTGTGCCTGCAGCAGTGGGAGGTGTTGTAGGTCTCCAGCTGTGCTGCTCCTCAGATCCAAACCCTTGTTCCCAGGGATGCTGCAGCCCAAGCCTGGCTTCCTGCTGGCAGGAGCTGCACTGCCCTTTCCATTCATGGAAGGAAAAGTGCTGTAACTATTTAATCTGGTGGCTGGGCAGAGGTTCAGCAGCAGAGAACTCCCAGCTTTGCTTTGTCCACTTATTTGGAATATACAGCTCGAGAAACTCTGGTTTTGCTGTGTTGTTCTCATTGTTTTCTGATAGTAACTGTGGTAACAGCTTTACTGTGCCTCCCTGGCTGAAGAGTTTGATTGTGTGTGACTAATTAAAGGAAACGTTACTAATCTGTTTACTCACATTTTGATACATTTAAGTGCTGCCCTAAAGAAAAAGAAACTTTTAAGAGTGAATTAAAGGTTGAGGCTCTGAGAGCGTTCAGTTTCACTTACATATATTGGACAAATTGAGTTGTAATTACACTGAGAGACGTTGGAAGACCCAGGGCTGGGGAAATGTGGTTGTTCCTGCACAGAGGAGTTGTCTGACTGTGGTCTGCCACCTCTCTCTGTTCCCCAAGTGTTATGGACATTGTATCCTGCCTTAGCTGCCAGATTTCTTTGGAGGAGTGACAGTTTTATGTTCAAGTCAGGTATATGTTGGGAAAAGGTGGAGTTCAAACCTCTGAACTTTATTAGAGGATTACATGATCCTAAATCATGAGGGTGATTTTCTCCAGCAGTTCCATTAAACACATAAATGTCAGTGGTTAAAAATCAGAATTTTATCTGCCAGTTTACTTCCCACATAGTAGCAAAAATGCATTTCCCTTTATGGTCTAATTTAACTGCTGGTTCATATTTAAATGCTTCTGAACTCTGCATGTTTGAGGCAAATCCTTTGCTACATTATAGAAAAGGACAAGAACTTGTAGAGAAAAAGTATCTCAATTTGTAAACTTGTAATTTGACTGTGGTACACTCTGCAATAATTGATATTCCTGCAGGCTTAGGGACCAACATTTTACATCTGGCATTTAGCAGAGAGAATCCATGCATGCAGATGACAAAGCTTAAAATAGTTTTGCTCTCCCTCATGGTATCAGGCACTTGTGGGTTGGCACTGGCGCCGCTTCTCTCAGTGTCCAACTGGAGCTGCTGAGCTGAGTGTTCAGAGAGCACTTGTTTAATGTGCCCATTAGATTTCCTCCCTCTCTTCACTCTCCTCTCCAAATCTTTGCCCTTTTTTCCTGGCTGCCTTCTCTCCATGGATGTCTCTTCACACCCCACCTGGAGCCCCTCTCTGTGTGCTGGGGTGACATTTGAACTCCTGGGATGTATTTGCTGCTCCCAGAGCAGTTGGTGGGTCACCTCTAACTGATGCTCCCATGACTTGCCCTCACTGACTTCTGTCCCTCACTGCTTTTCTTTTTCCTGTAGTTTGCTTTTTTCTTGTGTGTTGTCTCTAATGGAGCTCTGGGCATTGTGAGAAGGACAATCACCTCTCCCTGTGAACCTGATGTCCATTTAAAACTGTAATATTACTCCAATTTCACCAATTATACTTGTATAAAGCAAGTAAGTTAACTGTGTTCAGTTTCCTTCCTCTATTTTGAAATCTTTTTGCAGAAAAAAGTGGGGTTTTGTGTTTTTTTTCGGGTTTTTTGCCTGAAAGTAGCTTCCTGTCCACTACATAAATCTCAATGTTCTCCCTGGAACAGCCCTTAAGTCTCACTTCTTATTGTGCTCCTTTTCCTGTAGATATAATTGTGTTTATATCATCCCAAAAAACCCAGATGCTGTCAGAGAGTTGCATAATACTGAGTTAGACTCTCAGTCCTCATTGCTATGTAGAAAGGATTGCATGAACCACAGGTTCATCTTCTGAAATAGCACACCAGGACTGGAAACAATTCAATATTTAAATGGATCTCTATTGCTGTGTTAGAGCACTTTGTTCCCTGCCCCCTGCTCTTTAAAGAGAATTTTCCATACATTAGAACTGAACTTCTGTTTACTTTTAGAAAACAGGAAACAGCTTTCTGGCTTGTTCTTTTATGTTAATAAGGCCTCAGGCAATTTACACTGGAACAGAAACTATTTGGTGTTAATGACTGGGAGCTGGTACTCATCTCTTTGCTTCTGAGCTCAGTGATTCACTCCAGAGCAATATTAATGCATTCCAAAATTAAGTGTTCATAGAAATTAAGTTTACAGTGCACTGTCAGAAACTGCAGTCTACCTCTTGTTTAAATAAAAAGTTCAGTAATATAAAACCTTGCTGCAGATGCTGGTAAATCTTTCACAGATGGGGCAAATTGGGTTTTTGCATCACTTGGAAAGCAGCTTCCATGGAGCAGCATTCCCATGGGTGCTGTGCTGCTGGAATGAGGCATTCCTTACAGCTTTTCTTGCAGCTTTGGAGAGCTTTTGGGTTGTTTCTTGCATGAAGCAGCACCATTTGGCAGGATCTTTCAACAACTGCTTCTCTTCACCTTCTCAGTGCCCAGGAAGGTGCTGAACAGGGAGCAGAGAGGTGTGGGAATGGTGCCCATGCTGGAGTGGCTCCTGCTCTGAATATCAGCCCCCCTGGTGTTGTTGGGCTCCTGGTTTAGAGGTGCCCAAGATGCTGTTCCTGGGCATGGGGCAATCCCTGGCCCATCCCAGCACAGTGGGCACAGCCAGGCTTTACCCTCTGGACCAGAAGTTGCCAGGGAAAGGAATTGCAATCTTGTGCTCCTCGACATTTCCTAAGAAAACTTCTTGTCTTGTTCAAAGCTGATAACAGATCCTACGTGGGCAGCTCTCGTTTATCTGGTTTGTTCACTTGATATAATGATGGCAATTAAGACAGAAGCTGCATTTGAGCAGTTTATTTTGTGGCTCTGTGCTTGGCATAGCTGCAGAGCTGGAGCTAAAGCAACACTGGAAATCCCACTCCAGCATTTTGACATTTATTTTCTGTGCAAAGCAAGTGGTCCCCACCCCCATTTCCCTTCTCTCTGTCAGTGGTTGCTGTGACCTCAGCCTGTCTTTATTCCCAATATCTGTCTCTGGGGAGAGAAGCTAATAAGGAAGTTCAAGGCAGCAAGAAGCTATTTAAAGATTATTCCACTCTCTGCTACATGAAGGAGGAACTTCTGTGCAAATTATCACTGGAGAACTGCATACACAGTAGCTACAGTTAATTAACAATGTGTTTGTCTTGTGCTGATGAACTCTCAAATTACAGGCAAGAGGAATACTCTACATTGTGTCCAAAAAACACTTGAAACAAGTCTTGGAAATTCCCTGTATGATGTTCCAGTAAAACAAGTTGTAAAAGATTATTGAATGCAGAGAGAAAAGGCTGTCACATAAACAAGGTTTCAGTAAAAGGAAATATTTTATTAAAAATAATACAGCAATAGATGATGGGAAACATTCATCCCAAAACAGTCTAGAAATCTCAAGAGGAAACAGTAGCTTTTTCCTAAGAAAATGAAGCCTTTGCTTTGCCTGCACAGGAAATATCTTTTCATTTGGGTCAGATACTGCTTCTGCTCCATAAAACCAGGATTATCTCTTCCCAAACAGACTAGCAGTGGTCCATTACCCAAACTGGACCTCAGAGCCAGCCAGTTTCACATGGAAGCCTTTCTGCTGCTGCCTAATTGCTCCAATCATCTGGAGTTTTATTTTTAAGAGCAGTTGATGTGCCTAGCTGCTTCCTTTTTTAAAAGCAGCCCAAGCTTAAATGTTATCTTCTTTTCCTGTTGGGAGAGGGCAGTTAGATAGCCTTCAAAATTGCTGAATAATCCATTTAGTTCCTTCTGGAGTCTGAGTGTTTTGATAGGAAATTCCCAACTGTGCATACTTAAGAGTTGGACTCGATGATCCTTGTGGGTCCCTTCCAAATCAGAAGAGTCTGTGATTCTGTGTGATTTGAGATGATACAGGTGGAGATGCTAAATTAGGAGATTAACTAATTGCAGAGGATTTCACCTGATTTCAAAGCACAGTTGTTGTTGGAAGTATAGATGTCACCTCTGTTCCAGATGAAATTTTTCACTCTTAAGTTAACAATGCATTTTGTAACTCATTTCCTTGTTACTGAGGCTTGATTTCCTGTGGATTTATGTGTTTCAATAGGTTGATGCTGGGATCTGACATCTAGGTTGGTTTTTTTCACTCTGGGCTCACTAGCAGAGTATTTATATTCCATCATCAAGTCCCTTCTCTTTTGAAAGCTGAACAACAACTGTATTTAAGGCTGAATTCCAGTTCAGACAGAACAAAATCACAACTGTTGGAGATGTTTATATTTGTCCCCCCACTGATGGAGAGCGTTGAGCTGCAGAGTCCTCTCAGTGAGGAGCACAAACCATGGGAGAAATCCCTCTGTCTGTGACACTCCCACACCTGTATGAAACAGCTCTGGATATTCTGGCACTGAGACTCCATTTCCAAAAAGCTGCCTCAATGATTTTGGTGCCACAGGTGGCTGCACAAAGGTGTCACAGGCTAAAAAAGCATCCCTATTTGCATTCCCAAGTGCACAGTGGCCCAAATGCCAAAGCACTTGGGTTTGTTTTTGCAAACTAGATGTGGTTGGTGTAGGATGACCTGGGTAAGACTTTCTCTAGTCTAGACAACTTTAATTAAATGTTTATGCTCTGCTGGCTACTAAAGAAGAATAGCTGGACTTGAGAAGGCTCTTAATGTTATGATAGTCTCATCTGTTTGTCATGCTAGTGCAGGAAAATACTGACTTGCTCAGAGTAGCAAGGAAGAACTCCTTGTTCTTTCCCAGACAGGAAGTAAACCACCCCACTAAATTCAACAGAGTTCAGAGCTGTGAGGAGCAGAGGAAAACAGCGCTTTGGTTACACCTTCAGGATTGTAGAAAATAGAGGGAGACACACCTTAGTGCCAGTTCTTTGAGATTTTCTTAGGAAGAACTTGCCCAGTAAAGGCAAGGTTTGTTTACACTGGTGAGCACTGGTGCCCTTTGGGATGGTCTGTCCTGTGTTTCTGTGTGGCTGTAGAGGGATGAGTTGGGATTAAGCTGTTCTGTCAGAGCAGTTAAACCAGCTGGATGGATATCCCAATTTATATTTACAGGCTTTTTAAAGCTTGAGTCATGTAGAAATTCCCTCCACACTGAGGTTTCATTGAGTCATTTTTATAGCTTTTTCAGAAAAACTGAAGATTCCCTGTTCCTAAAAAAAAAAAACAAAACCAGTAAGTCTGTAGCTTTTCCTGTGATTCATTAAACCAGGGCTGCCCCATTATCCAGGACTGCCCTCCTCCCATTTCCAGGACTGGTCTTTTCCTTCCTCTCCTTTTTTTTTTGTGTGTAAAGTTAGAACAATATCTGCAGCTCTGATCAAAGGTATCCACAGTTCCTGATGGATGTTGCTGATAGAGAGGGAGGGGCATCTGAGAGTGTGAGCTGTTCCTCTGTGGTTCTTGCCTGCAGGGGTTAAAGCCCAGCTCCAAACACGACCATAGGATGAACATCCCTAACTGGGTTTGGTTATGGAGAAGATATGGAAATAAAAGTATTTTGTTTTCATTTTTTATGTCTCTTGTCAAAGTAATGCAAACACTTCTCCCTTTGAGAGCCGAAGTTGACTTTATTGATGTTTTTCATGCTAATCACATGGTTGTATCTTAGAGTGCAGGTGAGATCAGCAAATCTGAGAACCTTTCTAAGTAAAGCAAAGTCTTATTGTTTAACTCTCAGGGCCCTGCTCTGTACAGCAGTTTGCTCTTCTGTTTCAATGCAGCTGTACCAGCTGCTGTGTGGGGTGAGGAGCAGAGCATCAGCACTCTACTACATCTACTTCTATGGCAGGAAAGTGTTGGGGGAGTTTAGGCTGGATCTCAGGAGAAGGTTCTTCCCCCAGAGGGTGGTTGGCACTGAACAGGCTCGCCAGGGCAGTGGGCACAGCCCCAAGGCTGCCAGAGCTCCAGGAGTGTTTGCCCAACGCTGTCATGGTGGGATTTTGGTGTGTCCTGTGCAGGGCCAGGAGTTGGACTGGATGGTCCTTGTGTGTCCCTTCTTGCTCAGGATATTCCATGGTCCTGTGGCTGCAGCCCTTGTGTGCTCAGGTGAAGTATTTGCAGTTTTTGCACTGGGACAGCAGAAAACAGCCATTCCAAGAAGTCCTGGCTTCTGAGCTGTCCTTTCATTTAAGTCAGGCTCTGTCTTTCCTATCTGAAAGATGCCCTTGTGCAATCCCATAAGAACTGGGTGACAGTTTGCCAGTCCTGTTCCCTGGAAGGGTTTCTGGGAAGTGCCCAGCGAGGCTGGCACGGGCTCGCTCTGCATTCAGAGCAGGGAGCTTTGTGTTCCACCCTGTGCCAGCTCAGTGCCATCCACAGCATCAGCAGAGCTAGGGCTGTGTGGGGCTGCTGCTTAGAGCCCTCCAGCAGCTCTGAAAAGCTGCTCTGCTTGATTTGGGATGGCTTAGCTGCTGTTTGTGCTCTGCTGTGAGCAGGAAGGTGAAGGACATCTGAGAAAGTGCAGGCAGTGTTTGTTTGGAGGTAAAAACATGTCACTTGTGTGCTCTGGCAGGAAAAGTGCAGTGAGGATCAGAACCCTCCTGCAGGCCACACAGTGCTTTGCTAGTTGAACATGCCAAATTATGTTCTAAATTAGACACACTTTGGTTAGAGGTACTAGAACACACTCTTGAATTTCAGTGGTGCAGGTAAGTCCTGCGGAGGAAAACCCACATCTGTGGCCTCCCTGAGGATGTGCCACTGCAGAGCACAGACACTTACATGCTCTGGAAAAGCAAAGGTATGAATTGTCATGGTAACCAGCCCTTATGAGACAATATGAATCAAGAGGAATCAGATTTAAAGCTCGGATTTGAAGGTGTTATTCCCTGGCAGCAGTTGTGCTGTCAGTGATACACACGGGAATGAAACACTCTCACAGGTTTTCACACTCAGAATTAACCCAGAACCATTTCAGTGGAAATCAGTGACTTGTTTCTTCCATCCAAGACAGCTCTGAGGCTCTTTTGTATCTAAAACTGTTTTCCCTCCTATGTCTTTTGTTGCATAAATATCTGTTTTCATGTGGTTTCTTATCACAATGGTAAACATGTAGGTTATACTTTAATATCTGTGCATTTATGAAATTTTATTTAGTTTTTAGAACTTCACTCTAATCATTCAGTAGGATAAGCCTGTTGGTATCCTAACAAACAGATTTCCAGATGAAATGGCTGATTCATAATTATTTGGGTTGGAAAAGACCTCTGAGCTCATCGAGTCCAACCATTAAATGCTGTAAATGTAGAGCTTAGGACGTGTGAGTTGTCCTAATTCTTACATGTTACCAAAGAAACCTCATCATTCCTGTCTTGCTTCTTGAGAAACTAAACTCTGTTTAGTCTGGATGAGAACATTAAGGGTTTTATTAACAATTCATGGATTTATAGGCTCTTGCAAGAATGAAACTCTTTAATTGCTCAACATGAAATTCTTTGCTGGTGACACAGTCAAGGAAACCACACAACTGTTTCTTTCAGTGATGGGACAGTAAATGATTAAATCTTTTGTTGAGCAGGAGTTGGTACTCACCTTCTTTGCTTTCACACAGTTCTGGAACGTAAGTCATGGCCATGGCAGGTGGCTGTGGTATGAGGATGTTTGTAGACTGAGTGTATTATGGAGATACTGTGATTTTAAACAAGATTTGCCTTTATTTCTAGTTTGTCTGGGGCCACTTGGTTAAAAATCACTGTTCAACAGGGACAGTGAGTGAGGAATTAATCAAGCACATGCTTCTTCCTAACCTCCCTGGGGCTTTTTTCAGGCTGCCTGTGCCCGGTGTGGGTTTGCTTCTCTTCCAGCTGTGGAAGTGAAAACATTTACAAAACCCACTTGCAAGAGTCACGTATCTCACCTGGAGAGCAGGTGGCTCCTCAGAGCAGTTGTGAAGTGGGGAGATGCCCAGCTGTGTGGGGCTGATCCAGCCTGCCAGAGCTGGCTTCACTGCCATATTCTAGATTTTATTGCCTTTTTTAGGGGCAAACCATCAGCTTTTCATAGAATCCTTAAGGTTGGAAAAGACCACCAAGATCATCGAGTCCAACTGATGACCAAACACCACCTTGTCCCCCAGCCCAGAGCATTGAGAGCCACATCCAGTCCTTCCTTGGACGCCTGCAGGGGTGGGGACTCCAACCCTCTCTGGGCAGCCCCTTCCAAAGCCTGGCCACCCTTTCCATGAGGAAATTCCTCCTGATGTCCAACCTGAACCTCCCTGGCATAGCTTGAAGCCATTTCCTCTTGCCATGTGTCTTGTTCCTCGGGAGCAGAGCCCAACCCCCACCTGGGTCCCACCACCTGGCAGGGAGTTGCAGAGAGAGAGAAGGTCCCCCCTGAGCCTCCTTTTCTCCAGGCTGAGCCCCCCCAGCTCCCTGGGCCACTCCTGCTGCTCCAGCCCCTTTCCCAATTCTGTTCCCTTCCCTGGACTTGCTCCAGCCCCTCAATGTCCTTCCTGAATTGAGGGGCCCAGAGCTGGACACAGTACTCGAGGTGTATTGCCCATTTCAAGTGTATTAATGAGTGTTTTTATTTGCTTGGGCCCAGCTAAAACCCTAAACATTAACAGCTTAAAAACCCCTTCTGATGATAGAAGAATTATTGTCCTCAATCTACACTTAACTTTTTGTGGTATTAATTTGCTCAGAGTGTTTGTCCCTTTGTTATTATTGTGATCAGAAGGTTCAGGTGGACTTTGGAGATCACACCAATGACACGGGCTGTGCTGCTGTTCAGGTGGATTCCTTTGTTTTATGAATTACTCTCTTGTCTGTTAACCTTTAACACGACACACTTGTGTTTTTTCCTGTCTGAGTGCTCCTATTCTTGCAGCAGATAACAGGATATGAATCAGGCTGTGTCGAGTTCTCTTTATCTGTAAGTGGAAAACTGGGGCAGAGAAATATTAACTATAAAGTCCTTCCTTCTTTATCTAGTTTTTTGCTTTAAGGATATTAAAATGCAAATTTGTTTTTGTGTTGCAGGCCCAGCACAGAGACACGTTCATCGAGGAACGTTATGGGAAGTACAACATCAGTGACCCATTGATGGCTTTGCAGAGAGATTTTGAGACCCTGAAAGAGGGAAATCATGGTGAAAAACAACCAGTATGCTCCAATCCTTTATCCATTTTGAAAGTGGTGATGAAACATTGCAAGAACATGCAGGAAAGAATGTTATCCCAACTTGCTGCTGCAGAAAGCAGACACAGAAAGGTAAGTTTTGGTTCAAGTAGGATGTGCAGGAGTTCACAGCTACATTTGGATGATGTGTTAACTTCAGCAAAGCACTTAAATCCCTGAGGTTTGGTAACTGAGAGAACTTTACACCTTGTTTAAACATATCATTCAGGATGATGCAGCTGGGAAGTTTATTAGTTATAATTCCAAAACTTGTAATACACACAAGGTACTTTTTTAGGACACACCAAGAAGGAACCAGCTTACAGCTGGGAGGGGCAGGGCTTCCCAGAATGTAGGAAAGGATTCCTGGGAGATGGAATTCTCAGCAGACAGATCACTGCTCTGCTTGTGACTTGTTCTCTGCGGCTGTTGGAGAGCTGGTGCCAGGTGGTTATGGCAGAGCACCTCCTTGTGCTTCCCTAAGGAAGTATGGAGTGATCAAAAGCATTTTTCATGCTATTTGACCGCTTTGATGAAGCACCTGTTACTCTTCAGACATGGTTTTAGTGTGTATTGACACCAATAAAGTGCTTGGTCCCTGTGTAAGACTGGAATTCCACAGAAATGGAAGTCACTGGAAGTAACAGCAAAGCTGTGTTTCACTTTTCAGCCAAATATCTAATTAAATCATAGTATTAAAATCAAATATTTTTCCCCTTCTCCTTCTGTTCTTCCTGTCTCCTTCTGTGAAAAGCTTCCTTATATACTTAACAATACATGAGCATTATTTGGAAGCTTAAATTTCAGGAAGACTGAGGAGCTGCTCAATTCATGGGGAGCATGTGTTGGGAGAGCTTAGAGTTTTGGTGATGAGATACAGCAGATCCTCTTGGGAAGTTTGTATTCTGTTTTGGTTTTCTGTGTTGAGTTAATAGAATTTCAATTATTCATGTAATTCAGTGGGAAAGCTGAAGGAGCTCCTTAACTGGGTCCTTATGGGAAGCAGTTTCATTTCAAGAGCTCATCTTATTCTTAAGTGGAAGAACAAATTAATGTTCTTGAAAATAAACTTTGCACTGGAGTCCTCAAATCCCTGTAAGACACTGGGGAGAAGCCTCTGTGGGAATTACTGCTGGAACATTAGTGAGGACTATCTTGTCACTGTTAGTGCCCTGTGTCTCCTGCTCCTGCTGGGGTTTGTATTGATGGTCCTGACTAATTCTGAGTTTCAGGGGACAACAGGCACAAACTGAAATACAGAAGGTTCCTTATGAATATGAGGAAAACCTGATTGTTTTCTTTGAGGGTGACTGCACTGGAACAGCTGCCCAGAGAGTCTGTGGAGTCTCCTTCTCTGGAGATAACTCAAAACCCTCCTGGATGTGATCTGTGCAAGCTGCTCCAGGTGAACCTGCTTTGGCAAGGAGGTTGGACTGGATTGTCTCCAGAGGGCCCTCCGACCCCAACCATTCTGGGATGAGGGCACCATTCATAGTATGAACTTCTCAAGGCTATTCCACAGAGTGGAGGAAAAGTGTGCAATTTAGGTATTGAATAATAATTGGAGACAGATGCAGTGTGATGTTTTCCTAAATTCTTTCACAAACTGACTCGACTAGACCAAGTAATAACCTAATATTGAACTTGTCCCAAAGCTCCTCCTTTGTGATTTTGAGATGAATTTGGATGTCTGAGGCCACAGTGGTCACTCTCATGTGTCATTTGGCATTGGACCTGTGTGAATCTGTGCTGATGTCTTCCTGCTTGTAAACATACCTGGGCACCAGCTGGTGTTTGTTTGGCAGGTGATCCTGGACCTTGAGGAGGAGAGGCAGCGGCACGCCCAGGACACGGCCGAGGGCGATGATGTCACCTACATGCTGGAGAAGGAGCGGGAGAGGCTCACCCAGCAGGTACAATTGGGGAGCTTTAATCACCCAGCCCACAGAAACCTCGGGCTCCTGGGTGCTGAACTCCATGGGGATGTGTTGGAAGAATACCAGGAACCTCCCTCTGCAAGGCACTCCTGGCTTTTTATCATTTTGATATGAAAAACAGCCTTAATTTCTCAGGGTGTTTTGGTAGCTGAGCAGTGCTATTAATAGGCAATCAAATGCTTAGAAATCTTGCTTCAGCCTGAAATCTGAGGAGTTCTCAAGAACAGGGCTGAACTTGCTCAAAATTTAGAGTAAGTCATGAAAGATCTCCTGGGGATGTTATTCAGAGATGCTAATAAATATTTAAGCCACTGTTTCAGTTTCTCAAGCGCTGTAGCCTTTATTAAGCATACACAACACATCAGCATTTTAAAGCCTAAATGCCTTTAAAAGGCAAACTGACAAAGTAGTAAATGAGGTGGAAGGAAGCTTTGCTGCAGATCAGTGCATGGCAGGCTGGCTGTGTATCTCACTGAAGGTCAATTGAATTTCATACATGATAAAACTACTAGTAAGTAATAATTCTTACTACGTGCAGGCTGAATCATTCCAGACTGTCCTGCAGATTCCTGGGGCAAGAACCTCTTTCTTAGGTCTTGCCATCTTTTACTGTGTAGTTGCTCCAAGATACACAGTAACCCCATTCCTTTTTGGGGTGTTGTCCTTCATTTACTTTCAGGAGGTTTTAAGGTTCTCTTAGAATCTCTTTTGTTGTTAATTTGCAGGTGGAGTTTGAAAAATCCCAAGTGAAGAAGTTTGAAAAAGAGCAGAAGAAGCTGTCAAGCCAGTTGGAGGAGGAGAGGGCACGCCACAAGCAACTGTCTTCCATGCTTGTAGTGGAGTGCAAGAAAGCCACTGCCAAAGCAGCTGAGGAGGGGCAGAAGACAGCAGAGTTGAGCTTGAAGCTGGAAAAGGAGAAGAGTAAGGTGAGTAAACTGGAAGAGGAACTGGCAGCCAAGAGGAAGCGAGGTTTGCAGATGGAAGCACAAGTAGAGAAGCAGCTCTCTGAGTTTGACATTGAAAGAGAACAGCTGAAAGCCAAGCTGAACAGAGAGGAAAACCGTACAAAAGCACTCAAAGAAGAGGTGGAATGTCTGAAGAAAGCCCTGAAAGAACTGGAGGCCTCTCACCAGGAGCACAGTCCCTCTGAGCCCTTGCAGCCAAGCCCCTCAGTGATGTCCAGAGGTGTCACAACTGACAGCCCCCCACTGAAGTCTGTGTCCTGCCAGACTGAGTGTGTGCAGGCAGAGAGAGCAAACGCTGCCAGCACAAGCAAAGCTGTTCACACCATGTTTCCCAGCCCCTCCACACCTGTTCATTCCTATGCAAAATCCAATGGGCATTGTGACACGGATGGGCAGACAGGTGGGGAGCTACTGCAGACAAACCCTGCAGAGAGCCAAGTTCAAAGGGAGAAATCTGCTGCTGCAGCCTCAGAAAACGCAGTGGAGAATGGAAGTTCTCCTGTAAGAACGGAGTCACCAGTGCATCCAATGTCCCACCACCCTTCTGGGGGGGTCTCCCTCTCTCCCAGCAGCACAGCAGGCTCCTCCCTGACACCTTCCCCCTGCTGCTCACCAGTGCTGACTAAGCGCTTGGTGGGCACCTCAGCCAGCAGCCCTGGCTACCAGTCGTCCTACCAGGTGGGCATCAACCAGCGCTTCCACGCAGCCAGGCACAAGTTCCAGTCCCAGGCCGAGCAGGACCATCAGAGCAGTGGCCTGCAGAGCCCCCCATCCCGGGATCTGTCCCCCACCCTGGCAGACAACTCTGCTGCCAAGCAGCTGGCACGCAACACGGTCACCCAGGTGCTGTCCAGGTTCACCAGCCAGCAGGGCCCCATCAAACCAGTGTCCCCCAACAGCTCTCCCTTTGGCACGGACTACCGGAGCCTGGCCAGCGCCGGCAGCCCCAGGGCAGAGGGTGCCCACTCTCCCAGCCCTGCCAAGGTCTCCAGCCCTCTCAGCCCCTTATCTCCTGGGATTAAATCACCAACCATTCCTAGAGCAGAAAGAGGGAACCCTCCACCCATTCCTCCAAAGAAGCCTGGCCTGGCTCAGTCACCTGCTGCTGCTCCTGCTGCTCCACTAACCAAAGCCTCGTGCCAGGCGTCCCCCCTGGGTGCCCCCATGGACGTGGCAAGCAGCTGCTCCAACAATGCTGTCGTGTCCAATGGCAAAGACCTTGAGATCCTCCTGCCAACCAGCAGCTAGTCTGCAGAAACTGGGAATGTGACATTCCACAGCTTAGCACCCTGGAGCTAAGACACTGTTTTTCCACTCCATGTTATTTATTTCCATAGTAGCAGATTCTGTCTGTATAAAGCATTTTAGTATATTTTTTTTTCTTTTTTTAATAGGTAGGGAAATATTTTTGTTGATGAAGAAACCTTAACTACAGCTATACAGTAGCCTCCAAATGTCTCATGGCAACAGTCAAATCATTAGAGAGAACCATAATCATGTGGTGGGACCTATCAACCTCTAATGGGACTGAAATGCTACTTTTAAATTATGCAGAAAAAAGTTTTGCAGACTTTTTACTCCAGATGAACATTTTACAAAAGTGCCTGAACTAAGCCTGCAATATGAATGTGATTCTTGGGAAAAGGTGAGGAGAGGACCATCTAGCTGCAGAAACAAATCCTTCTGAGTCCTGAATGTTGAAACCAACACTGGTTTTCTTTTTAATTCTTTCCATTTGCTAAAATAAGTTAGCAAATGTGCTACAAATTCTGTAAGGTGACCACCAGACCAACCAGCCAGCCACGCTGTGTCCTTCAGGACACAGCTCCCAGCTATTTGAGGAAGCACATGAGTTTCTTGGGGTAAAATTTAGCTGTAATGCAATCCAGATACTTTTCTCAATATTCCTTGTCCATATAGTTCTTTTTGCTTTCTTATAACACATTCTGCAGAGATGTCTGTGTGCTTTAAATGGCTAAGCTCTGGTTTCTGGTGTGTCACCTGGAATTTTCAAGCTCCTCAAGCATTCTACTGTTGTGTGTAGAACTTCTGAGAAAAGAATCTTTTCTGTTACTTGACAAAGATCTCACTATTACTTGAAAAAAATCACTAACCCATATAATACAGGTGTTTTGCAACAGTAACATGGGATCTTCAACTATAAACAAGAGCAATAATTTTGTTCCTCATCTCTGTCAGTTGTGTCTGACTGACCTGGATTTTACCCACTAACTGTGGGATCTTCCTGGTTTTCCTTGGCTGCAATTATGGAACCAAATCATAACTGCTGTGTGATTGAATATGTATCTATGTGTAGGTGTATCACACACATATTCACTACACACACAGTGTTAGGGAAATCTTTATCTACTCTTGATCTTCTGCCTAATAGGAAGAAAACATGGCAATTCACTGAGATTAAAAAAATCATGTGGTGCGGAATCGACTGAGTTTGAGGCAAATTGTGTGTGTGAAAAAGCACTTGGGCCCAAGAGGGGAGAAGCAGCTGGTTCCTGCACAGAAACATTTGCTGCAGGAAAATCAACAGGGTGGTTTTCTGAGTCACTGCTGGGAGAAATACAGGCCAAACAGCACAGCTGAGTGGCAGAGGCTGAGAGCATGACCCTGAGTGAATGATCTTGGGTGCAGGATGGGAACTCACCCTAAATTTAGAAACTGGACTTGCTGCTCGGTGTCGGGCAGCGTTGAGCACTTCCCTTGGTGTTTACACAGAGCACAGCTTCCCACTGCCAGAGACACCTTCTCCTTTGCCATTTTGCAATATTTCATTAGACAAAATACCTTTGTTGTGGGGGGGTTCCCTGTGCCCTGGGAGGATGCACTTGTGTCCATGGCAGAGAGGTCCCTTTGGAGCCTTGTTCCATAGGACATTTGAGCTCTGTGCTGCTTGGAGTGACCCCACATGCCATGGCAAGTGTTTAGACTAGAACAGAGGTTTGTACATACCTTTTAGTAGCCTTTTAAATTGTGGTATTATGGGCTGTTGTTCATATTCCAGTGGAACAGGCTGTGTACAAACAGCAGAGAGACAGAGGCAGCCAGAGCTAAATGGGCAGTGATTCCTCTGAAAGCACATTTAGTACTTTTTTAACTGAGTCCACAGGAGATTTTTTTTTCTTGCTTAGAGAAATTGTAAAAATGGATTTTGGCCCATGTATCCCTTTGAATTCAAAAGTAAGGCTTTTGTATACAGTGCTTGAATGAGTTTCTTTGCTTTTACTTTAATCTAACTGGTATTATCCCCTTTATTGATAGCTCTAGAGAGAGAGATACTATGAGGAAGTCTAATAGGAAATGCACTGAGTACTGTTTCTTCTAAAATATAATATGGGAAGGAGGTATGCAAAAGAATGTATTTTTGCTAGTAGCCTAACTTCTGAGAGAGACTAAGCACAAGGGATTAAAATGGATCCAACTAATTCAGTAAGACATTTTAGAGTTAGTATTAAACTGTTGATGTAGATTCTTTGTGGAAGCAACTAAATATTTCTTCTCTAACTCACATCTGTCCTAAACAGACATTGTTGCAGAGTTTGTCACTGGCTAATGGAGTATAATGAAGTGCAAAATGTATAACACTAGTATTAATTCATTAACATTTGTAAATTTGTAAAGCCAAATGTACCAAGCTGAAGTCTTTAATCATTTTTATAGCTGATGGCATTAAACATGTTAAACATTCATATTATCAATAAAGGATTTTATTTTTAAGATGTGCAAATTGCTTAAGGAAATGTTTGGAATTGGGACTGCCCAGCAGGAAACAGGCCTGGTGATGGAAATTGTGTGTCTGTGCTCACATGGGACCTGGAGCTTTACTGGATGCTCTGAAATGTCAGAAGAAAGCAAATTTCTGGGGAGCACAGCAAGTCCTGAGCAGTTGCTGCTGCAGCCTGGGCTGTGTGGCTCCCCCATCTCCCCCCACCTGCAGCTCCTGGTGCTGCAGTTTGGGAGGTTGCCTGGGGCACCGTGTGCTTCAGGTGACACAACACGCTCTGGATGCTCCAGACAACTCTGGCTTTTAGGTATTTGTAATTGAAACCAGTTTTCCTGGAGTATCTCTGTGCCACAGTGTTATGCTATTGGATGGATTACACTTTTCGGGTATTATATGAATAAATCCTTGGGGAGGAAAGAGATGTGCCAGTTTCTTGTGGATATTCCCTCTGCCACGGAGGACGGTGGCTCAGTCATGTCACAGGATACAGCTGGGAGTGTCCCAGCTCAGAACAAGCTCTGGCTGTGGAAAAACCCCCTTGCCCAGGATACACGATGTGTATGCACAGAACCATCACCTCTGTGCCCTGCAGAGCTTGGGGTGCTCCAGGTGCCTCCCCTCTCACCCACAGGGAGGAGTCCAGCGTTCCTGTTCCTCCCTAATGTGTACCTCAATAGTGACCTGATTTTCTTATCTTTACATCAGTTGAACAGGTTTTGCAGCAGCCTGGGAAGAAGCTCTTTGTTCATCTCCCTAGACTTGATGCCATCCCAGAGTGCTGTGCCCGTGGTGGCACCAGCCGAAGGCCACCAAACAAGCACTGCTTCCTGCCCATAACCTGCTCCAGGTGAGGAGCCCTGCCCAGGCAGGAACAGGAGCTGGTGTGGCTCAGCCACAGCCCTGATGGCTTTTTATAGCAGCAGCTCTGGCAGGTCCTTGCCCAAGCCTGGAATGCTGACAAACCCTTGGGTAAACAGCACCATGCTGGTTCCTCGTGCCTCCAACGCTCCACAGTGTGTGTGCTGAACACGGGGTTGGTGCCAGCCCAGCTGGGGTGAGCATGGAGCCTGTTTCTGTGGGATGAGCCACATCTGCTTCTGGTCTTGGTCCCTGCTCACAACTGAGTTCCCATACAGGAGAGGGAGTCAGTTCCTTGGACACAAGGCATCCTTTCAGCCCCCAAAATGCATCCAAACCAGCTCAGTTTCTGCATGTGTAGGGTGAGGAGAGGAGCCCCGTGTTTGTGAGCTAAGGAGGGGTCCTGGGGGTAAGGAGGGCACCCAGGTGTCTGTGAAGGGCAAGGAGGGGGCCTGGGGTTTGCCAACCTCTGTATGCTGGCTGCAGGCACTGCTGAGTGGGGCTGTGGCTTGGGTGCCATGTCCTGAGCCATCCCTGCACCCCAACGGTGCCAGGGGTGCTCATGGCTGGGCAGGGATGCTCAGGGCTGGGCAGGGATGCCCAGGGCTGAGCAGGGATGCTCATGGTTGGGCAGGAATGCCCAGGGCTGAGCAGGTATGCTCATGGTTGGGCAGGAATGCTCAGGGCAGCCCGAACAGAACAGGAGAGCTCAAAACCAGGCAGGGATGCTCATGGTTGGGCAGGGATGCTCTGTGCAGCTCGGACAGAGCAGGGGAGTTCAGGGCCCAGCAACAGAACGTGGGGCCGGGCCGGGCCCGGGATGCTCATGCAGGGCTCGTCCCGTCCCGGTGCGCGGCGCAGCGCGGGCGCTGGAGGGCGACCTGCGCCCGGGAACGGGAACGGGAATGGGAACGGGCCGGGGCCGCTCCCCGCCTGCTCCCCCCGCCCGGACCTGCTTCGTGCCGAGAGCGCGCTGGGGAGCGGCACCGCCGGGCCCGGGAGAGGAAACGGGCAGCGCTTGTCCCGACCGAGGGCACCCACATCGTAGGGAAACCCCCATGGAAGGGCATCCCTGTTGCACCACAGGACATTCCTATTGTAGGGAATACCCCACCACAGGGCATCCCCACCACAGGGCATCCCAGTCACAGGACACTCCTCAGCACAGGACACACCTTGTCACAGCCCATCTTACCAGGGCAGCCATGGTTTTACTGGGCTGTCACAACACAGCAGCTAGTCCCAGTATTCCCAGCTCTGCCCCAGCAGGAGTTCAGCCCTAGAGGAAGCCTCCAGCACCCAGCGGGCCACACACTGCCAGTCCTGTGAGCCACTGGCTCCACGTGCCAGCTCCCACCCTCCTGTTCAGAGCCACAAGTTCCTGCAAGTACGAATGAAACATAGGACAAAACCTGAGAGTGGCACCTGTCCCGATGGGGACACAACTGCAGGGCCAGCATGGTGCCAGTGGCAGGGAGGGCAGAAGTTTTGGGATGCTAAATTAATTGAAAAAACAAGAATGGGCTTGTTGGATCCCAGCTCCCAATGCTGGGGACAGCTGTGTGTCCTCACCCATCCCAGGACTGGAGCTCGTGCTGCAGGCTCAGCCAGCGGTCTTGGTGCACTTTCTGGTGCCACTGCAGGGCAAGGAACTGGGGAGAGAAACCAGCCAGGGAGATGCAGTGGGTGTTGAGGACACAGGGTGCTGCCAAGGCTTTGTCAGGCAGCACCGAAAGCAGGGCCAGGGTGATCCCACCACGTAACTGCAGCTCCCAGGAGCATCCCTTGGGAAGTGTGGCTGCCTCCCAGATGCTGTGACCTGCAGTTCTGCCAGGAAAAGCACTTTTGCTTTGGTGTGCATTCACCCTGAGCATCCTGCCCACGGTGCCTGGGGACACAGTTTGTTTGCATGATCCAGCCCTGGCTCCCGCCCTCCGCCAGGGCACACGCGGCCAAGGAAGGCTTCAAGTGCTGAGTGTTGTTGTGAAAAGTTCTCATGCTGCAGGTTTAGCACAAGCAAACATGCCAAGAAGCTGAGCCCTGCTCACCCCACTTCCCTGCCCTGCTAATTCAGCCTCGGCCATGGCTGCTGATAACCCCTGGGCGCCGGCGCGGCGCCGCACTCACCACCATGGCCCCATCACCAAGCAGCTGCCAGCCCGGGAAACAACCCACCACAGCAGTCAGAGCAGCAGGTTAAAGGCTCTGGGAAAATCAGGCTGAGGGGCAATCATCTCTTTTGGGATGAGGACAACAAAAGCAGCACACACAAGACAGGTTGAAACACCATGTGCTGGTTTCAGCCTTCTGCTTCCAGTTTGTATGTTTTGATGATGTGTGTTTGGTGGTGCTGGTCCATGTGGGACCCCCAGCTCATCCCTGCGTGTCTGTACCTGCTCAGGGGCAGGAAGAATTTTGTAAAATCAGGTGTGTGGCTGCAGTGGTGTTTGTAGGTGTAACTGCAAAACAAATCAAACATGGTTCACCTAAAGAGGAATCACTGCATGTCCAGCTCATTCCACCATGGCTGCACAATTTCAGCTCCACTGGGCCCCCGATTCCATGTGCCACGTGCCTTGAGCCTGCTTTCAGATCTGGCTGCACCGAGTGACAAGCTCTGCACCCATGTGGACCAGGCAGCTGCTGAGACCTGAGGAGAGCCACACTGGGTGGGTGATCCTTTGGAAATCAAAGCTGGTGCTGGTTATAGGATGGGTGGTGATGTCCCAGCTCACTGCTGGCCCAGACAGGTCCCAGTTTGGGCAGGAGTCTGCAGAGCTCCCCATCACAGGCTCTGTCCCCTCTACTGCCCTCCCACAGGGTGAGCAGCTCTTGAGTTCTGTGCAGACGAGGGAATCCATCTCAAGAGCTGATTCTGATGTTTTATCCTGCCCTGAAAGAAAAAGGGGAATTTGTTTAATGTGGAGTCCAAGAGCTGTTTACACATTAATGCCACAACTCCACATGTTGCTCGTGAAGAGCTGGAGGAGCAGCACATTAGCTGGGCCTGGGCACAAACTTGCCTTATGCTCAATGTGCCGTGGACAGAGACCCTTCCAGAGCCTCTGTGCTGCCCAGCAGTGCCCAGTGCTGCCCCACCCGCCTCCCATCCCAGGCCAGGGATGGATCTGCTGCTACCAGCATCTACAGCCAGGTGGGTTCTGGGAAAGTCCAAGGTGTGCCACCTGCCCAGACCCTGCTGAGCTCCTGGAGGCACCACGGCCAGGGCAGCCCATCCTTCCAGGGCACAGCAAAGGGATGCCGGCTCAGCCCGTGCAGGAGCTCCGCTCTGCCACAGCTGCCTCTCGTCTGCAGGAGCCTCATGGGCAGCGCGGCCTCGGCTGGGTGATTAATCTTTTGTCACAGAGGAATAGGGAAAACCAGCAATTAATAAACCAGTGGCTTAGGCTGGAACACGGCTCTGCCGTCCCCGCTGTAAACAGCGCCCTGTGCGACTCGGGCTGTGCCGGCGGCCGCGCACGGGCGTGGAGCAGATGTCCCCGAGGGGACCAGGGTCAGCACTGTTTGACGAGGAGGAATCACCAGCGGGAGGATGTTTGTTTTTGTAGCAGCTTGATGTGTCTCGGGGAGGGATGGGAACGTCTCCTGTCACTCGTGGCCCGGGAGGAGGCTGGCAGGGCAGGGATAAAGCTCCTGACAAGTTTGGACTAGCAGGCGAGTTGATTAGCTGAGAGATGAAAATTCACAGCTCGGCTCTCGCAGGGGCCGTGAGCTGCTGGAGAGGTGTTTATATGAGGGGAGGGCACCCCCGTGCACGCTGCCCCACTGCCCAGCCCTGGATGGTGCTGAGCCCATGGTGCTGGTGAGCCATGACAGCATCAGGCTGGGCAGAGCCGCTGGGGTCAGCACCGGCTGCCCATGGCAGGGACATTCATGGATCTGCAGATTCACATCCCCCTGCCTGAAGCTGGAGCTGTTCAGGTGAAAGTGGGGACAAGGGGACTCAGGGGCATCGTTGTGGGGAGGTGGGTACCCCAGATTCTCCATGGCTTTGGCACATGCCATAGGAGCATGTCATTGTGGCCGCCTGAACACCACCACAGCAGCCCAGCCATGCCCCATACCCCACTGTGCCCATGGGCAGTGTGGTCTGGACACCAGGCACTGCCTCAGATGTTAATTGGAGGTGAAGACGACAAAGAAACCCAGCCCAGCAAGCACAGGCACTGTCAGCTGAGAGCTGTGCTGTGTCTGATGGTACCGATTACCCGATGATGGACAGAGATAAATGTGTACAGCTGGAGGCAGAATAAATCGATGCTATATGTTGTATAATTGTCTTGAAAATAAGGTAATGCCTGGCTCTTGGAATGCTTTGATCTTATCAGAAAGACAAGGAATACACTAATGGCTTTAATTAGACTTTGGGGATGAAATGAATTCAGCCTCCTGGGTGAGCTGGTTTCTGGAATTGACCACTGGTGGGGATAGAAAGGCTTTAATCAGATTTAGGCTTTTTAATACCCACAATAGTGTGTGTCTGCATGTGTGATACAGACCTACTGTTCTGTGTATTTAGGTGGGGGCTCTGCAGGCTGCAGGCACCTGGGCTGCCTTCTGCCATCGAGAGCCTTTTTTCAATGCACTTTCACATTTGTGTTTAAGCTGAGCAGTATCTACTATTTTTATTTATTGACTTCTAAAGGAGAGTTGAAACCAGCTTGTCAGAAACAGCAGAAACTTGGAAATTGTTTGATTTCCCAGCAGCAGGGTCATGGCAGCTGCTCCTGCAGCAAGGCAACAAGTTGGCTATGCTTTGAGTGAAAAATAGTTAATTATTGCATGTAGTGGCTACAGTTGAAGCAAGGGAAAAGCTTCATGTCTCTCTAGGAGCAGATCTTCGTGTTGTCCCCCAGAACTCATGGAATAAGAGGCATTTAGTGCACAGAGGATGAGCAAGGTCTGACTCAGCCGTGACTCACCGGGTGAAGCTGTTGCTCATCCACCGGCAGATGCAAACAGGGGTGGGGATGTCCCGGCTCTCAGAGGCTTCTCCTCTGCTCCCTCCATGCCTGTGGCAAGGCCATGTCCTCGGGTGTCCCCTGAGTGGCCTCACACCAGCAACCCTGAGCACCAGAGGGCTTGGCAGGGGCTGGAATTTTTCACAGGCTGCACCTGCCCTTCCCCTGGTTATTTCCCAGCAGAACTGGAGAGCTTGCTGAGCAGCAGCAGCCCAGATGCTGATGCTAAACACGCAGCAGTTATCCCTCCTGGGCTGTGTTTATGCCTTCCCTGTTGTAACTACAGATTTGGGTTATTTTGGTAGGTTGACATTAAGTGTTGTGCTTCCCTTATGTTAATTTGTTGGGCTTAGATGAGCTCCCGAAAAGGATTTAATAACAAGAGCAGCTGCCAATGAAAGCGCAACCTTGTTCAACACTCACTGTGCAGCCAAGCCCTCGGAACACGGAGCCTCCAGGCGTGGTATCAGCTCCCTGTGAGGAGCTGAGGGTTCCTGTAAGCACAGGCAAGAGCACAGTGAGGTCAGTGCTTGCCCCAAAGGCACGGGAGGGGGGTCCTAGCTCTGCCAGGGCATCATGACAGCACTGGGGACAGGGAAAGCCACAGAGCCACAGCAACTCATCCTCAGGCAGAGAGCAGCTGGTATTTGGTGATTCTGCTTCAAACAGCAGGGCTGTGGCAGAGAACCCCAGAACAGTGAAGAAGGATGAGCCCCCTCCTTGCCCACATTCCCTGTGATGCTAACCCTGTGTTCCCCATTCCAGAGGGGTTACCCCACACCGGGTTACCCTGGTCTCCAGAGGGGTCTTCATGGGGGCATAGATGCCCTGATGGGAGTCCAATCACCAGGAGCACTCTGAGGGGTGAAGAGAATGCAGGGATGCCACAGGAGGAAGTCCATGAGTAGCCAGGGCTGGGCAGCACCTGGGGACCTCTCCCCCCACACCACCCCACTCAGCCCAGGATGTGAGAGATCACCCGTGTGTGTGGGAAAGCTCCTCACCTTGGCACAAACACACACATGCTTAGTAACATAATCTCTTAAAAGCAAAATCCCAGAAATTCCTTTTTCTTCGTGGAAAATGTTGCCTGGGGGAGAAGCTCATAATGAAGGATGAAAGCTTAATCCTTGAGGTAGAGCAGAACTAGGGGGGGAAGAGTATAAACATGACAGTTGTTGCTCAGTGAGTCGGAAAAAAGAGGTGAAGAGATGAGAGTTGTGGTGGGGCGGGAGGGTCCGGCAGCGCTTCCTCCCCAACCGGCTCACATCCATCATCCCAGTGCCAAAAGCACAGCTCAGCCTGGCAATTTCAGGCCCAGGAGAGTGCTCTCATGCTCTGATGGGTGAAGGTGGGAGAGTAAATGATGCTCCGTACCTGTGGAATTCACGGCCAGGGAAGCAGCTTCTTGCCACTTCTCTGCCATCCCCTGGTAACCACCCCTCTAACTCATCCTCTTCAAAGCCACAGAAAACCAGTTTACCAGTGACAGTGGCAGAGCAGGTGGCAGGAGGAGAACTTGGCTCACAGCTGGGGACAAGGACATGGGGACATGCACTGGTGGCCACACTCAGGGCAGTGGAAGGAGTTGTGCTGATGGTTTGGGGCAGAAATGGGTGGGGTTTGTGGCTCCTCACTGGAGGAGCCCAGAGTCCCACCCTGGGGCTGTGCAGTGAGCTGCAGGAGCTCAGCCAGCCACAGGGCAGAGACATCAGTGATGGCAGGGCCCATCCAGGGCAGGTGTTGACTCCTTGAACATCTGGGAGGGTGATTTCCCATCTCCTGCCTGTGGATTTTCTCTTCCCATCTGGTTCTGTGCCATGAGGTGCTGTCCCCGTGCTGTGGGTGCCAGGGAGGGTGCAGTGGAGGGCACTGAGAGGTTCCTCTGGACTGGTGGCTCCTGGCAGGTCCCAGCCAGCCAGGTCAGAGCTGTTGTGTGCCCCGGGGGGCTCCCAAGACAAAATCTCTCCAAAGAGTCTGTGAAAGGGGCTTTCCCTGCATGGCATCCCCAGTCCAAGAGGGAAAACCAAACAAGCTGCACTTCTCCTCTTCATTTTTAATTGGCAGTGGAGCAGCAGAGGTGGAGTTACACTCTCCAGAGCCCAACCTGCTCTGCCTTTGCTCACTGAGCAGCAACGCTGTTTATGGACTCGGATTCCAACCTTCTCCTCTCTCTAGGCTGTGAAGATGTATTTCCTCTTGTGCCATTTCTCCTTCTGGCAAGCAGGCTCCCAGGTGGGTCTGGAAAATGTCAAAGTGGGAAATAAAGTTGTTCGCTGAGGAAAAAAAAAAGTAAAGAGAGAGAGGGGGGAAAGGGAAAGACAAAAAGGAACAAGCCCCAGAGGTGCAGTGTGAGGGGCTGCTGGGTGGGAGTGTGAGCACTCAGACATGGATCATCATGAGATTCCCAGCTCTGTAGTGCCACTGCCATGTGCCCAGTGTTGGGCATCACAGCTCCATCTGAAGGCTGTGGATTTTCCATGCCTGGAGTGGGCTAAAAACACAGGGCAATGGTCCTTCAGTCTCCTGCCTTACATCCAGCCCAGATTCCTGCAGTTTTCCCACTGGGAGCTCATGTGCTGCCCCACAGTGCTTGGCTCAGAAAGCCTCAAAGTGCTGAAAGTGAGGATTCTATTTATCTGAGATGACTGAAGGGTGAGGGCATCCCTGGCCCTGCCATCATCTGCTTCTCATAATGTCAGTCGTGGTCAGCACTAGTGAACACACACCGATGTTTTCGGTGGCATTGGGCAGCAGCAAGATGGGATTGATGGGGAGTTTCTTCTCACTCATGAGAATTTTTAATACCTTGCTGTTCATTTTGCTTCATTCAAACACCCTCCAGCTGATGCCACCACAGACTGGCAGAGCTGCCACCACACTGACACAGGTGTCACAGCCCCATCCAGCACCAGGGCAGGAAGAGCAGCAAAGGTGACACAATGCAGAGAAGCTTCTGCCTGTGCAGCCCAGGAGGGACTGGGAGCACTGGCCAGACCCTTCTGCCCAGGAAACTTGTTTACCAGAGAAAATTAGATGTTGACAGAGCAACGTTTATTTCACCTAACAAATCTTCATAGGAAATATTCGGCACTTCACACAAAGATCAGGAAGGAACAGGCTGGTGTGGGACTGCCCCAGTTGAAGCTGGTGACACTGGCATGCCCTGGGCACGCAGGCACTGAGCCTTCCATGGATGAAAACCATACCATCCATCCAGTTTCTTGGTTTTAAATGTTTCCACCTGGCAAACTGAAGAGGAGAAATGGCCACTGATCAGCAGGGCTGTTGGGTGTTAATGAGCTGGTGGCCCCAGTGCATGGACACCCCAAGTGCCACAGGGACCTGCACCCATCATGTGCCTTGGGCTTGTTGCCACCTGTGCCCTTCCCATGGGGAAACTGGGAGCAGGAATCAGGCCCTGGAATCAGCTTTGCTCCCTGCTGCTTGCCATGGCCTGGAGTTCCCAACCCACAGTGAGCTGAGGGGATGCTGTGAATGCATCATGGGCAGTGGCAGCACGCGGGGCTCATCCTGGCCCTGTAAAATCAAAGAAAATAAAAATAACCCAAAGCTGATCTTGGTGGCAGGTGAGGGACACCAAACAGTGGGCAGGTGCCTGGGTTGTGATGGGGTGCCCTGCACCACTTCAGCCTGAGGGACCATCACCTGGCCCAGGTAGTGGGAGCCCCATGTGCAGAGGTGACAGGTGGCACCATCACATCATGGCGAGGCCGGGGGTGCCAATGCCACCTCCAGCAGCTGCCATGCCCAGCGAGAGAGGCCCCACCTGGACGTGCCTGTGAGTGTGAGCCATGGGGAAGGCCAGGCCATGGCCAGGGCTGGGCACAGATGCTGCACATTAGAGAATGAGAAGCTGGGAGGTTTCTGCTGAAGACATTTTTCCGTTTGTGAGGCCATGGGGTGGAGCAGGAGAGCGGGGGGGCAGCGCCTGCAGCAGCAACAAAAGGCACAGCAAGGGGGAGGGGAGCACGAGGGAGAGATTTTTGATTCATACTCAAAAATTACCCAAACTTTATTGCCAGAATGTCTACATTTTTATGTGCTTAAGCACAGTGAGTTATGGAAATCTTAGAACAATGGAATGATCTTCTTCATTGCCCTCAATGTGTTCAAAGTCACCACCCCTCCTCGCCAAGTGGAATCTCTTTTTCCGTTTTATCGACTTGCAAAAATGCCTCTGCTATCAACACCCTCCGTGTGCATCTCATAAATACCAGGGTGGGACACAGGGCTGTTGGTGGGTGTTTTTTATAAACCCATCTCTGCCCCAACCCTTCCTCAAGAAACATTTTTATGGCTTTCGGTTGATTTGGCAAATTTTCCACAAGAACCTGCCTGAGCAAGAGGGGCTGCAAATTCCTTGACTCGGGTCCAAGCATTGAGCTTTTCTGGTTCCCCTGCTCTCATCTTTGCTCTGTGGGAGTCCCTTATCTGTCAGTCACGTACTGATCTTATAAATCCTCTGCTGCTCCATGTGAGAGCATTGCAGGGTGTGCCTTACACGCTCCATCTGCCAGGTAAGGGACTGCAGCGCCAGCAATCCAGCTCCAGCACGTGTTTTGCAGCCCTGGACATGCAGGATAAAGCAGGTTTGGGGGATTTTTAGCATTGTAGAGCAAACCTGTAGTAGACCCCTTCATTTCTGAGCTCAACAGGAGCAGAGAGGGGGGGATGCCCTCACAGGCACCTCTGGAAGGGCACGCACATCCATCCTCAGGCATCACAGCCAGTTCCAAGCCAGTAACACCCAGAACAGGGATGCTCTGCTGCAGGGAAAACTCCTTCCCACAGCAGCTGTGCCTGTGTAGGAAACTATCAGAGAGTGCAGCAAAGGCCAGCAGAGAACACACGCCAGGGTGGTTTCCTTCGCTGCCGAGATAATTCCTCCCCACCCCTCCACAACAACGTCCTCCTCACTGCGCTGGTGGAGCAAAGCCCGGCCACACAGGCCTGGGCTCTGATTTACAGCCTGCCAGCTGACAGGGCTGCAGGCACAGAAAATGCTGAGCTGGGAGAAAATGAGGACCAGACCAGGGAGAGGAGGGGGGTTTTGCCGGGGAGGTTTCAGGAACCGGAGTCATCCCACTCTGGCTTCGAGCACCAGCCAGGATGAGGTGATGCCCATGGCTGAGGAGGGAGACAGGGAGTGTCTCAGCCCCTCAGCTGCAATAAGAGCCCTGGTGGAACTGAGGCATGGATGGGAAGCCCCAATGTCTGCAGAAACACCTCCTCTGATCCCTCATTTCCCAGGCTCAGCCTGGTCATCCCAGTCCGCCAAGGAGAGGGAAGCTGAACAAGCCACAGGAAAACATCTTCAGCCCTATAAACTGACACCGTTGTTTATAATATTCCTAAGTGCCATTGCGTGATGATAGCAGTGCTCTGACAGGGAAAATTTACTTTTTTCCTTCTTTATTAAATAAAGTTAGAAAGCTGCAAGTCCCTCAGAAGATGTTTTGGCCATTATTCTGGGTTTGTTTGTTTTCCTGCTTCCCCTCAGTGACACAGGGAGGGCCATGTGGTGCTGCTGATGTTCTGGTGCTGTCACAGCACCAACAGCTCCGTGCTGTGCTCAACCTGAGCTGGGCAGTCCAAATCCCTGCCAAAATCCTGGGACAGAGCTTCTGCCAGCCTCCCTCCAGCCACTCACTGGCCACCCCATCCATCCATCCATCCATCCATCCATCCATCCATCCATCCATCCATCCATCCATCCTCTGTGCCTGGAGCCAGGGCTGCTCACAGGGAGCAGAAAGATGTGAAGCAAGGAGCAGGGAGCAGGGGACATGGAGCAGGGGACACGGACCAATGGAGGATGGAGCATGGAGCTATGGAGAATGAAGCAGGGAGTATGGAGCAATGGCACAGTGGAATGTGGAGTATGGAGCAGCAGGATGTGGAGAATGGAGTGATGGAGCAGGAAGCAATGGGGGATGGAGCATGGAGCAATGGAAGAGAAGAACCTGGAGGATTGAACTTTGGAGCATGGAAGAGTGGGACATGGAGCAGGGAGCAATGGAGGCTGGAGCAGGGAGCATGGAGCAATGAAGGATGGAGCAGGGAGCAGGGGGACACGGAGCAGGAAACATGGAGGAGGGAACTTGGAACAGACTCTTGCAGCTCCCTGTCCAAAGCACCAACAGCTTCCTGAGGCACCCGCAGCTGATCTTCCTGGGAAAAAGGTTTGGATTTGAAGGACAAAAGTTAAAAGCTGTTGATCTTCTGGATAAAACTTACCTGTGCACTTTTCACATCTCAAGGGATGAAACCATTAGTTTGTCATTACTTTTTGTGCAGAGAAACTCCTCCGTAAGAGTCCAGCACTTTGCTGAGGACACTGCAATTTCCTGCAATCTCCAGTTTGCTTATGTTGTGCTAAAACCAAACAAACAAGCCCTGAAAGGCAGTGAAAGCTGCAGGAATCTGGCTAAAAAAGGAGCAGGGATTTATCAAGGCTTCAGTGTGGGACACAGCATGGATTCTGGAAGGCCACAGAGCCAACCAATGGACACCCCTCAGTGTGCCTGTGCCTTCCGCTGGCAGGAGATGTGGCTGTTTGCCATGGGCAGGGAAGGGGCTGATATTTCACCCACCTGCCCTTCCATCAGCCAAGGCACAAGGAATTAGAGAATCACAGAATTATAGGATATCCTGAGCTGGAAGGAACTCACAAGGAGCATTGAGTCCAACTCCTGTTCCTGCACAGGATACCCCAAAATCCCACCCTGTGCCTCAGAGCATTGTCCAAACACTCCCTGATCTCTGGCAGATTTAGGGCCATGGACACTGCCCTGGGAGCTTGTTTAGTGCCCAAACACCCCCTGGGGAAGAAAATTTTTCTAATATAAAGGACAGTTACCGCCCAGAGCAGAGAACAGTCTCTTCCTCAAGCACTGCAGTTGCTGCCCAGACACCACAATCTCTGAGGGTGTTTGCAGTGGGAGCCAGGAAACAAGAGATGGGAATTCTCTAAACACGTGGCAGATGGTTTATGGAAAGGAGTTACGAAATGCAATTAAAGGTTTTATAAAGAGTCCTGATCACACTCTTAGGTCACTGTATGGTTTTGATCATAAATCAGAAAATGAGCTGGAGAGCTGAAGGGAAGGGGATGGCCAGGAGGGCAGCAGAGTGGTGTGAGTATCAGTGTGGGTATGGGTGTGGGCACCCATGTGGGTATCAGCTGGTTCTCCTCAGCACTTGATTGTGCCTGAGGCCGTGTAGCTGTGACATTCATGCTTTGGGAAATGTCCCATAGATAATTAGTCCCAAGTCAGAGGGCATCACCCCTTGCAGTTCATCATGCCAGTGCCATCCTGCCCGGAGATGACAGCAGCATTCCCATCCTCTGCACCAGCACCCACCTCAGTGCCTGTTGGTTAATGCCATTTTGATGACTTGCAGATTATACAGAAGAGGTTAATAGGGAACCAGGTGCTGCCAGGCTGAGGGTACTCCACTAACACCCCCCAGCCCAGTGTGCCCTGCATTTTGGGGTAAACACTGCCAGGGATGCACCAAGACCAGTGGCTCCGTCTCCCATGGTGGATCCACAACACAGCTGCAATGGTTTCTGGGCACACAGGTGTGACAAACTGTCCCACCAGCCCCTGGCACCCAGGTAATGTTGGCCAGAGAAGAGGAGTGAAGATGGAGCTTATCACAGCAACTCAGCTGGGACTGATGCACAGTCAAGCACCTCAAAACTTGGAAAAACTAATTAACAAATGTCCAAATCCCAAAGCACAGCAGAAGCATCATGAGTCTGACACTTGGCTTCTCATCCCTGAGCTGCTGGTCCAACAGCTCCCAAGCCAGAGGTCAAGCTTCCTGGTTGCTCTTTTTGATCTGCATCATTCGCGGTTTTCCATGTTGTTGGACACAAGAAGAAAATAAATCCCTTTGAATTAGCAGTCAGGGCGAGTCTCTAATTGCTTTCCCAGCTCCTCCCTGTGTCAGGTCCGGGTGGCTGCCCAGGCACCCGCACACACCCACTCCGCCCAGGAGGAAAACAGGAGAGACAAGAGCAAGTGCTGCGCTTTGGGGTGGATAAACAGACTCTGGAAAAGCCCTAAATGTGAGTCCTGCAGCCAAGAGCTACCCAAGCTCTGTACCCACCCCTGTGCCCGTGGCTGCAGCTCCCGGCCCCAAGTGGCTCCACGTGCATGGGCCGACTTGGCAGACAACTCTCTATCCATTACCAGTTAATGCAATGGAACTGGCTGACAATGGGCTCAGAGGCTGCCAAAATCCAACATGAGGGCTGCAGATGTCCCTGGGACCGGCAAACCCTGCTGGAAGATCCCTGCGGTATGAAAGGTTACCCTCAATGTGCTTCAGATGCTGCTCGCCCCGTCCACAGCCATCGCCGGAGGAGGGGCCTCCTTCTGAGAGAAAAGAGAAATCCAGCTCTGCCTCCAGACTGTTATTGTCTTCTCTGGTTCAAATTAAGCGACTGGGGTCATTTTTTATATGTTGCAATTTGTCTTTTACCTGAGGGCATTGTGGAAAGGAAAGAAGGAAAGGTGAATCTAGCACGAAAGCAGGGAAGGAGCAGAGTCTTTAGTAGACAATTAGCTGAACTGACATAAGGTTCTCCCTAAAACATCAAACTGGAGATTAAATGTTGGCAGACACGACTAATTCCCTGCCAGTGGGTCCGGTGATAAATCAGCACCAGTGACTGTGGCTGCACAGCAGCATCCAGGCCTGATCCCAGGGATGTTAAAGGATGGGAGACACCCCAGCTCCCACCAGCACCATCAGCCTCACATCAGCACCCCCCGGGTTGATTTCTAAGAGCCTGCAGTGATGCTGATGCAAAGGTCTACCCCAGTGACCAGGCAGGAAGAGGGTGACACCAGTGCCACCACCAAGAGCCACCGAGAACTTGTTGTTCCAGGCAACTGAACTACAATGGACAAAACAATGTCTCCTCACAGCATCTGCTCCGTATTTCCACAGCCAGAGCCAAAGGGCTTAGCGTGTGTTTCGCCTGGAAATGTGGGTTGACTTTGTTCAACAAGTATTTAAAGAAATGGAGTGTTTCATCAACTGCTGTGTTAGAGGCAAATGAACAGCAGGAAGCCTCAGGTCAGCGAACATCAGCACCATGGGGAGTGGGGAGACATGGCAGGTGGACTTTGCCCCTTTCTGACACTCACAGCAGCCTGGCCCACCAGGTGCCCACCAAAGTCTCTTCAGCATCTTTACACCTCTGCCCTCCCTGGAAACAAGGACATGCCTGTTCTGGAGCCTGGACTAGTCCCAGGAAACCTTCCTGCTGTTTCTCCCCACTTTAAACAGAACCCCACTTTTTACAAACCCACAGGGCATATGAGGAGCCTGTTTGGCTGGAAGTGTTTACTGGGCAGAGACACAGTGAGTGCACTGGTGGGGTGAGCCAGGGTGTGTTTGGGTTCTGGCTTTGGGCACATCCCTTATGGAGAAACAGCTTGGCAGAGGGGGGAAATGGGGACTCTAGTGCTTATAGCAATCTGATCTGCCCCCAAAAGCAAATTAGTTATCCTTCTCAAGAGTTTTATAGAATCACAGAATCATTAAGATTGGAAATGACCTCTAACATCATTGAGTCCAACCATTAAGAGCCTGTAGAAATAAGCAAACTTGGATAAATCCCCAGTTACAATTCCAGAAGGCAGGAGAAGCCGGGAAAGAAACTGGGAGCTCCTCCACCCTGCCCACACCAGGGAGGGATCCCTGGCCATGGCTGGGATTAAGGATGCTCCACACAGCCCTGGTGCTCCCCAGGGTCACATCACTCTCTCCACAGTATCAGCCTGGACTGGGATATTCCCATGGCATGGCAGGAGTTTGTCAGCACCTTCCTCCCAAAGCCAACCCCAGCCCAGGATGCAGCAGAGGAGGTTTATTTCTCCTGACAGGCTCCACACATGCCACTATTTTTCTTCATTGCTCTTGACATGTCTCCTGCCACACTGGGCAAACTTTGGGGTTGGCCCAGAGCCAGTGGCAGTGGGGGTAAGATGTGAGCTTTTTTCAGATGGTTTCAAAGTGAGCATCCCTGAGGTATCCTGATGCTTGCAGAGGTGAAATCTATGTCCATTCTGGAGGATTTCATCCTCAAGCGACTCCTTACGCAGATCTTCCTTGTCTTTAAAGCAAGGATCTTCCCACTGACAACCTGACCTGGCATTGACGTGCCCTCCCACAGCCCCCCTGCAGCACCAAGTCCCTCACCAGGATGGGTGGGAAGGGAAACCTTGCTGGCAACCCCTGGAAGCCCATCCAAGATCCCAGATCACTTCCACTGCCCTCCTGCAAGTGCCTCGGGGCAGCCAAGCTCCCCACAGAGCCCCCCAGTGCCACAGCGCAGGGATACCCTGTCACAGGGAGAAAAAGAATTACCTTGCCTTGAATTTTCCATATTAAAACCAAATCAAAACAGTTCTGAAGTAGAACTTACACTGCAATTTAGCCCTAAAGCCTGTGATCTGTGGTGCTTTGATCAGAACACATGCAGCCCCGTCCTGAAGCGATCCCTTCTCAATATATTTCGTGATTTAATGAAAAACGTGATTTACTTTTTGTTGAAAGGAGATACATCTCATGTTTCCACTGAAGGAAAATATAAACTTTTAGAGAACAACAACTTGATGAAAACCCATTACTCCTGCCTTGTCTGTAGCATCCAGGGAGAGCTTCATCCCAACACCCAGCACTCAACCCAGCTCACCACAAACCACACGCCTGCCTTGGGTCAGACTCTTTTTTTCCAGCACTCTGATTATTTTTTCTCCCGGGGCTGGGGCTGGGAAGGACTGAGCCTTCAGCTCAATACAAATCCTGCCCTTTCGGTAAAGTGTAATAAACTTCTTCCCCTGACACATAGGAAAATGTTTTAAGGCAAGACTTTATAGAGAGCATCAATCACTTCAGAGGTGATGGAATTGCTGCAGAATTATAAGCAAGTCTGAAGTGTCTACAGAGGACTCTAAACACTGTCTTCTATTTATTCTCTGTGTCCTTTGTAAATGTAAACTTCGGTGGAGTCCAGAGGCCCTTCCGTCTCCACGGCTTGTCAATCCAGCACCTTTCACCACCGCTAAAATCACAATTAAAAAAAAGAGGGATTACAAAAACAAACACAGAGCTCGTGTGTGCGAGTGATGGCTGGGGACTGTTCTGGGAGTGGGGCTGGGATCCTCCCCTGCACCTACATGTTCCCACCATCGGTGTGCAGGGGCAGGACCCCCAGAGCCACCTCCCTGTGACCCCCAGCTCCTGCAGGAGGGGAGGGAGGAGCAGGGGTGAGGATGGAGGAGGATGTGTGTGCTGGCCACAGCACCCAGATCTGGGTGCTCACCTGGGAACCCATCCCCTCCTCTTTCAGGGTCAGCACCAGGGAGAAAAAGTCCTGAACTAAATCCGCCAGGATCCACAGTGAAATTCATCCATCAGGATTCCCAGTGTGAGACCCATCCATCGGGATTCCCAGGGGAAAACCCAGCCTTAGGGATTCCCAGTGCGAGACCCACCTGTTGGGGTTCCCAGTACAAGACCCAACAGACAGGATTCCCAGGGTGGGACTCATCTGTGGGTATTCCTGGTGTGAGACCTGTCCTGTGGGATTCCCAGTATGGGACGTCTCCATCAGGATTCCCAGGGTGGGACCCATCCCTTGCAATTCCCAGTGTAAAACCCACAGAGAGGGCACACATCCCGGCCACAGCACCCAGGCCTGACTGCTCCTCTGTGAACCCATTCCCACCTCTCAGAGAGGCAAAAATGGGGAGAGAAAAACCCAAACTACATCCCAGAGAGGACAGGGATGGAGACCTGGCACCCACCTGTGCCCAGGCTGTGCATGGGCAGGGTTTTATCTCCCCCAGACAAGATCAGCAAGGAAGGGATAAGGTGCCCCCCTGCATAAACATCAACTGGGGCTCTGAGAGGCTCCAAGAAGATCACACAGAGGACAGTGCACTGACAGCAGGATGGAGCTGGGTGTGGGAGAGCAATCCCAGCTGGAATGCTGCTCAGGGGAGTGAGCACCGGAGCGGGAAGTGACTTTTCCTTCCACAGAAAGAAAAAAGAGATAAAAGCTCTATAAAGTTTAAAAGATAATCTATACGAAAAACTTCTCTCTGCCAAAATAGCTGGAAAAATTATTTTATACATTGAAATATCCCACAGCTGCTCTAGGCAGGGGGGAAAAAGTCTATTTTGAAAAATGCCTTGCACGAGAGACTTGAGCTGACCCCGGAGCATCCTAATCCCAGCCCAGTGGGCAC
The DNA here is from genome assembly GCA_013396695.1 of Sakesphorus luctuosus. Lineage (NCBI taxonomy): Eukaryota > Metazoa > Chordata > Aves > Passeriformes > Thamnophilidae > Sakesphorus > Sakesphorus luctuosus. Next base: position 1,427,933 of record VWZD01000177.1, read on the forward strand.
CGAGCCTGCAGCCCTGTTGCAGTTTTCTTTTCCCTCTTTTACCAGCCAGTGTGGCACTGGCTCTTGCCAGTATCTCTAGTCCTCTCAAAAGCCATTTGCCCCCAAAAAACAATTCAGAACACAATTATTTGAGCAGTAAAGCAGCATTTTGGGGGTTCCCCCATAACACCGTCACTGAGCCACGCTGACAGGCCAGAGCTCAGAAAGGCAAAGTGGGACACAAGTGCAGGGAGGTCCCTCTGTGCCTCCTGATGCTCCCTGTGATCCCACATTTCTCATGCAGGGCTGGGGTCCCCTCCACACCTCCCACGCAGGTCTGGGGTCTCTCCACATCTCCGGATGCTCCCTGGGAGCCCACACCTCCCACAGAGGGTTCGTGTCCGCCTCACCCCTGCAGGTTTCGTGTTCCCCGCAGCTCCCACGCAGGACTGCAGCCCCCCATCCTCATGTCCTGCTCAGGATTGGGGTCCCCGCGCATCTCGCACTCCGCGTTAAGCCCCGCGCATCCCCCCGCGGGTCCGTGTCCCCCGGCGCGGTGACCCTCGGGCCCGTAGCCAGCAGGTAGCGCTGCAGGTTCGTCTCTGGCCTCGCCGTGTCCCCTCCACCGCCCGAGCTACGGCCCCGCCGGGGTCCGTCTGTCCGTCCCACCCCTCCCACGAGTGACAACGAGCGTGGGGACTCGCCCAGCACTGCCCCTTCTCCCCAGCTGAGCGCGGAGATGGGAATACCGAGCAGACGGTGCTGTGCATTCCACCGCCCGCTGTCTGACGGGATCCCCAGCGTGGGACCCATCCTTTGGATTCCCGGTGTGGACCCATCCACCAGGATTCCAGAATCCACTGTGATTTCTGATGTGAGGGGCAGTGGCGCTGTCGGATCTGTGTGGACAGAGAAGGGGAATACAGTCACATTTGCAACAGGTCCTTTTCGTGGCATGCTCCAGAACACCAAAACGTCCCTGTGGCCCCGGCATTCCACAACTTCCCGGCTATGCTTCAAACAGCTGATCCCTGTAGGATCACACCCCGCAGCCTTTCCCAGGGCTGACCCGGAGCATCCCTGCCTCCCCAGCCCACTCCGTGGCCTCCCTCCCTGTCTGCAGGCGGTTTGTTTGCACTGACGAGTCGCTGGAGCAGAAGTGCAATTCCAGCAAAAGCTGGCAGGGAATCCAGGGGCCAAGTCTGGAGTAAAATTCTGATAATGCTGTGTTTATATCAGGAATTTCTTTGGCAGATTAATCACATGAATGAAGTAACAGATGGGAACTCGCTGGAGATGCTGTAACAGGAATTCCAGTGCAGGGCCAGGCTGGCAGTTCACCCCCTGCAAGTGCCGCTGCCAGGACCACCTCTGCAGGGAGGCAGCAAGGAGGTTAAACAGGGAGCAAAGCAGCAATTGGAGGTGAACTCTCCTCCAGGAGCCAGACAAGGGAAGCCAGGGCAGCAGTTCATGTCCCCTGGCACACGCCAGCCTGTGCTTCCAGCCCCGTGGCATCCAAGACACGATGGGTATCAAGGGCATTGCATCCAAGAAATGATGGGTATGGGGGGCATCACTGTAGGAAAGGTCTCGTGCTCCTGCTGTCAGCCTCACCCTCACCGCCCGCTGGTTTTGCCAGCTCTGGACTCAGGTTGCACTTGGAGATTAAAACGAGACAAGGTCAGAATTCCCCAGGGAGCAGGTGACCAGCCTGGGCACAGCCACCAGGCTCTGGCATGTCAGTCAGTGGGAGACAGATACAACCACCACCACCACCACAGCTGCATTTTATTTCCCAGTGGTTGGGATGTCAAACTTCTCCCAGACTGGGGAATTATTTCCAGAGTCAGGAACATGCCATGTGCCTGTTTAAACAGCCGTTTGCACCAGCCTGTGGCTGTGCCCGACTTCCCAGATGCTGCCCTGAGAAGTGACCAGCTGCCAGCTCTGGCAAAGGGCAGAGGAGGGAGCAGATGTGCCAGCAGTGAGGGAAGTGTCCCAGAGTGTGGGAAATGCTTCCCTGACCACATGTAGCTGTTTGCAAGAGGCAATGGACTTCCTACTATTTGCTTCTTCATTTGGAGAGAAAGAAGATGGATCCTGATCTGTGCATAATTCCAACAAACCAAAGCACACCCTTAGCAGTGACACGAGAAGGGGAAGGTGGCAGCAGGCACTCAATGCCACAGGACTGAAGCCTTCTCCTCACTCAGCCCTGGCACAGCACTGGTAGCAGAAAGCACAGGCTGTGAGAAATCACTCCAGGATGACTATTTTATACTGTAGGTCATGGAAAGTGACCTGTCCAAGCTGTTTGATCGCCTCACAAGTGTCTGCTCCTTCAAAGAGCTGCTGAGCTGCTCTGACAGCCAGAGCCAGGCACAGGGGGTGGGCAGCTCCCACGGGCACATGTGGGAATGTGCAGCCAGGAGGGCACATACCCAGGGAGGACGTGGTCTACACATGCCTGACACGGGTTTTAACTGCTCCCTGCTTCTCATAATCTCTCTCTCAATAAAGCTGCACACAGTTTTACTGAGCATGATTTGTGAGAGCCAACGGGTTATTTTAATGACACAGCAGCTTGCTGAGGAAACAGCACTTCCCCTGCTGCTGAGCCCTCCCAACACCCTCCAAGAGACAGCTCCAAGCGAAGGGCATCAATTAGATCACGATGGTCTCTTGCAGAGCAGCAGATCCAGGTGAGCTGGGGTAAACTGAAGACGCTTTGATCTCCTCATAAATCTCTCCAGTCTGGCTGAGTGCTGCCCAAAAAGCTGGCCAGTGGCACCAGCCCCAGTGCACATGTTCCCAGTATTCCCCCCGAGGTCTGGGCTGCACCTACACAGCCTCAGCACGGCTCCAGCTGCCACAGTGGGGAGGACACATGCCAGGTGTGAGGGGCAGTCGGGCATTGAGTGATCCCGTTCCCCCTTCCCTGTTCCCTGTTCTAGGAGCCAGGTCCTGGAGCCGGCAAAGCTTCCTGCCCTGGGGCCGAACAAGCCGCTCTGCCCTCGGGCTACAGCGGGGAAACATCTGGGACCCGTTAGCTGGGAGCATATAAAACTCAACGCTGGATTAGTCATCGGCCCCATCATGTTCCCTCCACTGCTGGGGGACACGACTCTTGCAGAAGCGACCGACAACTGCTTGTGTTTCTGTCAGCTCCAATAAACAACCGTGTTTAATGCCGGGGAGGGGAGAGCGGGGGCTCGGCAACTCCGTCCAAAAATAACAAGTTTTAAGCACGATATCCTTTCCAGCTCCATGGCTCCGTCTCTCCCCTGGTTTGCTGAGTGGCACCAGAGGGAAGTGGGGTCTGAGGGCTGGGATGACCCGCCGTGAGTAAGTCGCTGACCCCCTGCCAGCTGTCCCAGTGCCCGCCCGTGCCCGCCCGCAGCACGGCCGCGCGTGTTGCAGCCCGCGGGACCCGGTGATTCACGGGCCATTAACATTCCCACAGTGACATCTCCAAAATACTTCAGGGATAAATTAGTTGCTGGCTGATTTGCAAAGCATTTAGGCAAAATTATTAGGAGGAGGGATTGGTGGGGAGCCAAGGGCTGGATTCTGAGGGGAGCTGTGTGCTTGTGGGTCGCTTGGATGTTCGTGCCATGGCCTTGGGAGGCTCAGCCCGGGTGCCGTGGGCTCCCAGCCGGGTGCCACCCCACCGGACAGCGTCAGGTGCCAGCCAGTAAACATGGCATAACTCTCACCCTCAGAAAGGGCTTAAGTGCCCTGGCGCTGTTGGATAAACAGGACCGTGCTGAGCACACACAGCAACTTGGCAGAGGCCCTGGAGGCATCTCAGCATCTTCACCAGCCCTCCCGTGACTCTGAGTGGCATCAAAAGGGACATGGAACCCAGTGCCCACTGCCAGTCCATCACCTGCCTGCAGCCCTGCCAGGTATTGGCAGACAGGATTTAGACAGCCAAGGGGTAATTGGACATCAAAGAGGCAGGCAGGAAAGCAAGAAGCCATCAGCAAGAAGCCACAACTTCATGTACCTCTGCTCTAAGAATGGCACCATCAGCCTCATCCTGCCCAGCCTCCCAACCCATGCACAGCTGAAACCCCCATGGCACAGGAGATGGTCCCTCCTGCCACAAAGAAAAAGATCTTCTGGTGTAGCAGGGCTGATCTGATGCCACCACCTCTGCCTTAAGGTCTCCCTGTCAGGGATATCCAGCAGAACTCTAAGTGGAGTCTCTGAACCAGTAAAGGATTTTGGCCCAGATTAATAACAGAGGAAAGTAAAAATGCCTTGCCTTGATGAGGGTTGTGCCTCAAAATTGGGAAGGGTGTCTAAGGAGATGATGATCCCACCAGCATCTTCCCAAGGATGTCAGCTCAGGATGGGCAGCTCTAGGAACAAACACTACACGTGCACTTTATCACCTTCTGTCATGTGATACTCTCCCCTTTTTCATTGATTCTTGTAGGTTAAGCTACAGGCCAGCTTCATGCAGACTGAGTGACCTCGTGGCTTGTGATCAAGCAAAATAAATAAAAATTTCAACCAGTGCTTTCTTATAGCTCCCTCATGAGCTAAGAGTCGAGACAGAGCTATTCCAACTCCTTCATGTAGAAATCCAACCTGCCTGGACAAGGACCTGGGACCAGGGCACAGGGGATGTAAAGTGGGAGGTTTCTGCGGGTTTCAGATTAGAAGAAACAAGAAAAAACAGACAGACAGCAGTGAGTTGGCCGTGAGAACACACCCAGCCATGGTGGGGGAACACACCCAGCCCGTGATGGGGGCAGTAGCTCCTGGGGAGGAACCCATTTCTGTCCCTCATCCATGGCACTGCCAGACTCCACAGGACATCCCAGGTGGAAAAAAAGAGCCAAGTTTCCTCATGCTCACTCAGTTCAAGGAGAAAATCTTTCACAAGGATCTCCTCCATTTCCTTCTGGAGGTGATGCAGCTCTTAGAGGGCTGGGAAGCTGTTGCTGGAAAACCTGAGCTAGGAGGAGAAATGTCGCCCCAAATTTATTGTATTTACTTTCTGCAGTGTTTTCAGAATTTTTTAGTCTTCCACAGTTTATATTATACACATTTATCAGCTTTCTTCAGGCTTTTAACCCCAGATTCACTGTCTCAGGTTATAGCAGAAAGTGATGAAATGGGCATTCCTGGCACATCTGCTCGGGGCGTGGGTTGTGGCCAAATTAAATCAAATGGCACAAATGAACCCAAAACAAGGGCTGCTGCACACTGAAATATTCTGTGTCCCTGGCACTGTGGGCTTCTGTGTCCCATCTCCTCTCAGATTTGGGACTTCACATCTGCTCAAGAAAACTCACAGGTTTTATTGCCAATCTATCAACATATTCCTCGTTCATCAACATTGGATTTTGTTCTTTTTCCTTTTTTTTCAGGAAAGAGATGGGCAAACTCACATTTTTTTCTAAAGAGATTTGCAACTAAAATGGCCTGGTTTGTAGTAATTTTATTTTTAAAAAGCATTTACAACCGTCCAAGAAGCCAAGGCAGCCAGCGGGGACCCCAATCCAACCAGACTGTATCCTGCCTGCAAAACCCAGCCACGGCAGGAGGGTGATATTCCCCGAAATAAGGGGAAATCACAGAAATGAAGGGGGGATGTGAGCACAAATAGCATTTAAAGCCCGGCAAATGTGTAGGTAATGAGTAAATTAACTCCCTGGCTGTGAAACTATTGAACAGCACGGCCCCAAAAGTGGACAATGGGATCAAAGGCGGGATTTCCCCGGTCTCAATGGAGCGCCCACCGGGAGCCGGGCTCTGTGCCCACCATAGCGCCCGGGGCCCTAAGCTGCTCAGCAAAGTTCAAAGGAGCCCACACAGCCTCGCACAGCTCCCCGGGGTGGCACACAATTCCCAGGTTTTCTGGGGGCTTGCTTCGCAAAGGGAGGGGCGCGGGGCTGGCAGCGGGGGCCAGAGACAGCGCGGGGAGCGCAGTGCCCGCAGGGCCCGCAGAGCCGCCCCTGCAGGGGGATAATGCACATTCCCGCTGGCAGGATTAGCCATATAGCAGGACAGCTGAATCAGACTCGCAGCCCTTAACAGGATTACGCTCCCGGGAGCTCCAATGAAAATACAGACACCCTGCCCGTGGAGTGACAGGCCAGCCCCCGCCTCGCAGCGGCCCCGTGGTGGCAGAGACACTCAGAGGGGGTTTAATGTCATAATAAAGTGTGGGGCTGAGCTCCTCATGGACACGCAGGGAATGGGCTCAGCTTTGCAGCAGCCACGGGGGATTTATACAGACAGTAATGGGAAAAGTGGGAAAAGTTTTAAGCTAAAAGAGAGAGATTTTTATTAGATGTTCAGGAGAAATTATTTAGTCAGAGTGCTGAGGTGCTGGCACAGGTTGCCCAGAGAAGCTGTGGCTGCCCCATCCCTGGAAGAGTCCAAGGGCAGGTTAGACAAGACTCAGAGCAATCTGGGCTGGTGGAAGGTGTCCCTGCCCATGACAGAGGGTGGAACTGGGTGAGCTTTAAGGTCTCTTCCAACCCGCAGCACTTGAGGATTTCTATGATTCCATGACTTAGGCTCCTCGGGGTCCATGATGCTGCCAGCTTTCCAGATGCCCCCAGAGCATCTCACCAGGAAGGAGCAGGAGGCTGTGGCACTCTGGCTGTTCAAATAGCTGGATCTGATCCAGGACTCTGTGTCACCCAGCAGCACATGCTGCTGTCACCTTCACCACAACACCCAGACTCTTGATGAAACCTCAGTGAGCCACAGCCAAGGGGTTGCAGCAGGGGCAGCACATGGCAGTGCCAGTGGAGCTGGGATCCCATCCCAGCATTGCCAGCAGTGGGTTGGAGCCCACTGGGAGCACAGGGGCTGATCCTTGGGGCATGCACACTGCGGGGTGCTGGGCAAGGAGGGCATGTCCCATCATGCCAGGTACCACAGCCAGACAGGGCAGGAGAGGAGCTGGCAGGTCTTCTCCACCACCAGGGTTGATATCCTGGCTGCAAAGGTTGAGTCTTTCAATATGCTCTAGTAACTGTGGATCAGACCCTCCATTTCCATGGAAACACAGACCTTCAGGAGTCCAACCTCAGGGTCATCACATTCCTCCAGAGAGGCTGGATGCTTCCTGAGCCACACTCCTCACCCACTGGGATTAACTGAACAACCAGGTCAAAAGCAAAGCCACAATTCAGCTCAGCAAGAGGCCACTCTCATTACATCTCTATTTCCTTGGACAGCAGATTTGTACCAGGCCAGACATTTTCAAGGCATGGGGAAGCACCAAGCCGAACAGAGCTGTGCATTTTGCAGGTTAACAATGATTTTCACCTGCTCCAGCCCGGAATCACCACAATAGCCCTCGACAGCAGCACGCAGGTTATCAGAGCAAAGCCTGAAAGCACAGCTTGCTGCCCTGGCTCCTTGTTGGATTTCAGAGAGGCTGGCAACTGAAAAGCTGATCCAATTTATCCACAGTTCATTATCCGACATAGCATGACACTGGGACACTTGCAGACATAATCCAGCTTCCTCCTGCCTTGCAAGATGTATTGACCAAAGGCAAGAAAACAGAGCATTAATAGCTCTCTGCTGTGCAGCTGAATCTGGGCAGCAGCAATGAGATTCTTTGGGCTATTTCTATCCAATCTTACACAGGAGTAAATCAGAAGCTTCTACAGATTTCCATTAAATTTCTCCCCATTAATACCAATGTAGCAGAGATCACAATTTGTCCTCTTTTTTTCCACTTTTCTGATATTTTTTAAAAATGCTAAAACTCTTCTGCTCCTAGCTGAGCTTAGAGATAAAAGTTAACCTCTGAACCGCAGCAGCATCTTTCATGTAAGGCACAATACAGAGGGCTTTTTACAGCACGTTTAGCTCTATAATGTGTGTTTCAGACTGTATTTGCCCCCATCCTCCCCTGACTCCAGGAGCCAGGGTACGGCATGGTTCAAATTGCCCCAAGAAGGAGCAGCTGCCCCATCCCTGGGAGAGTTCAAGGCCAGGTTGGACAGGGCTTGGAGCAACCTGGGAGAGTGGAAGGTGTCCCTGTCCATGTCAGGGGGTTCAGAACAAGTTGATCCTCAAGGTTCCTTTCAACCCAAACCCTTCCATGATTTTATGATAAACAGGAGGAGAAAGAGGCCCTGTCCTTTACTGCCTGCCCACCTGAATCACACGTGAGAGACCATATTTTGTCCCTCCCCATGGCCACAGAGCCCCGGCTGCCCTGGGAGATGCCCCGCGGCAGCGTGAGGGCTTTGTAATAACCTGTTATCTGATCTGAGCTCTCTGGCCTTTCCTCTCCCAGCAGACAGTCCTTCAAACCCATTCAGGGAGGATGAGTCACTGAAGAAGCACTTAAAATCCATCCTGGATGATAAGGTTAGAGCTATGTGCAGTGCATTTCCTGCCCTAGTTTGGAGTTAGGCTTGGGCTCTCTGCACTTCCCCGCTTATTCCACCTTCTTTCTCCTTCCAAATTCCCTGCCACATCAAGCTGCAAAACCTCAAGCAGTTCAATGGAGATTCATCGGGACTCAGTGACCACACTGGGGCTGCATGAGGGAGCAGCCAGGATGCATCAGGTCTGGAGAGGCATAACCTCACCTGCTTCAAAGGGCAGAATTAAACACATGGGAACTTTGATCAGGAAAGCTGCTGCGATGATGCCACCAGCCCAGGAGCAGGTCTTCACTCACCCTGGGATCTGCCAGGTGGTCCTGGGGTGGCTCAGTCCCACCGAGCTGCAGAATGGGCTCACAACAGACAAGGAAAGGCAACTCAGAGCTGCTGAGCCGGGAAGTGGATAGAACATACCCATGGAATCAAAGAACATCCTCAGCTGGAAGGGACCCACAAGGATCATCCAATCCAACTCCTGGCCCTGCACAGACAGCCCCAAATTCCACCATATCCCTTAGAGTGTTGTCCAAACACTCCTGGAGCTCTGGCAGCCTTGGGGCCGTGCCCACTGCCCTGGGGAGCCTGTTCAGTGACCACCACCGTCTGAGGGAAGGACCTTTTCCTGAGATCCAACCCAAACCTCCCTGACACTGCTCCAGCCTTTCCCTCAGGGCCTGTCTCTGATCACCAGAGCAGAGATTGGTGCTGCTCCTCCTGAGGCAGTTGCAGACCCTGATGAGGTCTGACCTCAGTTTCCTCCTCTCCAGGCTGAACAGACCAACTGACCTCAGCCACTCCTTGTATGGCTTCTCCTCTAGACCCTTCGCCATCTTCATGTCCCTCCTTTGGATGCTCTCTAATAGCTTTATCATTTTCTTATATTATGATGCCCAAAACTGCACACAGGACTTGAGGTGAGGCTGCACGAGCACAGTGGGTCACCCTTGCCCAGGTGGGTCACCTCCACCCAGGATTATGTGACCCCTGTGTCCGGGAGCTGAGTGTGGTTCGTGACAACAGCAGTAAATCCTCATCACTGTCAGGCACTCGCCTGCCCCACATCTGTGGCTCAGCAGCATCCCCCTCACCATCAGAGCTGCAGGATGAGAAATTTGCCTTACATTAGTGAAATGATTACTCTTAATACTCAGACACTGATCATATTCCTGAGGAAAAGGAAACATAAATCCTTCCTTGCACTGACAGCAACAACCCACATCCCTAGATAGGAGAGAACTAATTAAACCTGGTCATTCCAGCCAAAGCCCAACCAGCGTGTTTGTACAAGTTTTGTGGTCAAAGCATGTGCAGGATTTGGCCCTATTTCCCCATTTTCATTAATCACAGGGAAAATTCTCCACTTAGAAACAATGCTAGAGATATACCTGATAGGGCTTTTTTCCCCCTTGGCCACTTCCCACTTGGCAGCAGAGATGAAGTTCTGTCTTTGCAAAACATTTTGAAACCTGTTTCTGTTCCAATTCAGAATCACCCACCCCAGAGCTTTCCAGGTTATCTGTAAAAGAAAACCTGGAGAAATGGATGGCTTGAAATGCTTCGACTGATAAATTTGAACTACATTATTTTAACTGTAATTTTGGTTTGCATTATAAAGAAGAAGGAAAATGTTAAATACCACGGAACAAAAAGTCATTGGAAATGGGAGAGGTTGTTTTGAAATTGAAGAAACAGAACGTTTTTGTGCCCTAGGGACCACCTTCCCTTTCCCCCAAAGCTTGACAGGGTTTCACAAAGCATTTCAAGTTTGATGTGCTGTATTTGGGGGAGAGACGAGCTGTTCCTGCTTGGGGAGGGCGAGGAGAAACTCCAGGAGCAAAGAAAACAGCTGGACTCTGGACAAAAGTGCACCAGTGCCACGATGGGACTGGTCCCTCCAACTCTTCTTTAGTATTCTGGCACTGATTTAGGCTTGATTTTGGTGCTCCCCAGCCCCGCTCCAGCTGCTCCAGCTGTGTCCAGCGGAGGCAGAGGTGTGCCCACCGGGGATGCGGGACAGGCACCCCCGTAAAAACCCACCTCAAACCCTTCCCTGCTTATAAATCAATTATAAATAAAGCAGCCGCCGACCTCGGAGATTAATCAGTGGGATGGTGTCTCTGCGTGATGTCACGCCGTGTTTTTCCACAGGCCTGCCGAGTTTCAGCGCCGTGTGATGTGCCGATGACAGGCGCGGCTCTCGCCCGCCAGACGGCACCGGGCCGGCCCCGTCGGTGGGAGGGAGCGGCAGAGCCGAGCCCGGCACGATTTACGGCCGCGTTCTCCCCGCGCCGCTCTCCCGCACACACAATGCACAGATGCCTCTGCAGGATGACGGAAACCGGCGCTGCTTGGCGCGGCGTGGGTATTTTTAGGTGTTATTGCACCATCTCTGGCCTTCGGGGACTTTTATGACTAACGCAGCTGGACCTGTGGCAATGCATGTGGGTGCTCGGGCACATCGGGGAGCTCTGGGAGGAGCCCATCGGGCTGGTGGGCAGGGAAAGGAGGGATGGAACCAAGTCCAAGCTGATGCCATGGTGCAGGATGGGTCTGGTGATGGAAAACCAGCTCTTGCCAGTGCAGCTCCAAGAAGGCACAAAAACTCCTGGGCGGAAACACGTGTCTGACACCAGGGGTTTTATTTCACTGTTTGACCTTTATTCCTGCCTGCAGTTGAACCTCCCCATGTTCATCAGGCAGGAGCTGCCCACCTCCAGCTGGGCACTGCCAGGCACACATGGAAGGGGAGATGTCCCACATATAGACGGAGGCCAAAGGATTACACACCCCACGTGGCTGCAAGGCCGGGAATTGCATATCCACACAGCAATTCGTCAATTAATCTGAGAAGGAACAAAGCAATTAACAGGGGAACCAGGGGATAGACTAACAAAGCACATGCCTTTGCTCTGCTAACAGGGCTGGCTCGTGCCTGTTTGTTTGGCTCCTGTTTCTATGGTGGTGGGGGCCGTAACGAAGGGTCAGTTCATCGTCCTGGTTATTTGTAGCTTTCCAAAATGTATTCTTAGCATCTCAGACCTTGGGGAGATAGCCAGAGGCTAACTGGGGACTGCTCAGCCGTTGGGAGCTGTGTTCCTTTGGGGGATAAAAGACCTTCCTTTCATAGCCAAGCGCTGGAGTTGTCAGGGCTCAGCACTAACCACACGCTCACCTTTGCTGGACCAGGTGCACTTGCAGAGAGCCCTGAGGTTCATGGTGTTCCAGAGCTGCCCTTCAGCAGGGAACCCTTAATCTGTCTCCATCCAGCTGGATCTACTTCTCCTGAGCATCCTCCTTGGCACAAGCTGGGGAATGTGGAGCTCCAGGGCCAGCTCTGCCAGCAGTAGAGCCCCCAGCATGGCGCAGGACACTCTGCCTCAAGCACAGCTCTCTCCTGGCTCTATTGTGCCACTGTGCTGAGCAGTGCCAATATCCAGCACTGTGTCCCCTGCTGTGCTGTAGCTGGAGAGGAAACAAACCTGGCAGTGGCTGTGCCCACTGTGCCACCCCCCGTGGCACACAGCCGCTCTCAGGTCCCTCTTGCACAAAATCAGGAGCTTTATTGAGCTGCTCTATCCATCTCAAAATAAGTTCCAAATAAATACGTTTATAATAGGGCTTTGTTGCCTCAGAAAATGGGTTTCCCATGAGGTCAGCCAGCCTGGTGCTGAGGGTTATCCCGGGACACTGATTTTTCCCCTTGGGGTTCCAGGCAGCTGTGATTATGCAAAGGCTTCGAGTTATTCCTGGGACTGCCAAGTGAAAGGTGAGCTTCCTAGCAATGCCCAGCACGGGCATTTGGGGGGCATGGCAGCGATCCCTCTGCTACCTCTGCTCGCTCCACACGCCTGGCACAGCCCCAGCACCTGTGCCTGCACAATCAAAGCAGGAATCCAGTGGGAGGGACAGCTGGAGAGGGAGAGTTACCTCCTGCTCATGCTACCAGAGAGCTGGGCTCACAGAGCAGAGCACCCTCACCCACGGGGCACTGACGGGGGCAGGTGAGACCACACTGCCTTCACCTCCATGGAAAGATGGGGAACCTTGTGCAGAGTGGGGAGGGATCTGAACCACATCCCTGGTTTGCAAACCCCGCCTGATGGTGCCCTGAGCATGCTGTAGGCTGGATGCCATTTATGGAGCATCTCTTTGGGGCGGGGAATGCCACAGATCATTCTCATCTATGCACTTCCTTACCCTGCTCTTCTCCCCAAGGATAACGCCAGCCATGGACCATCCCTCTGCTCCTCACCATAGTTCTGTGTGTGACACAGACCCTGCAGGGGTTACCCCAACTTCCCAGCATGACCAGCCACCACCTTCAGCACCCAGATCGAGTCTGTGGAGCCACCGACCTGCTAGGAAAATAGAGCCCGTTCCTTTGAAGTTAATGAATCGTGAAAGCCTTTGAAAGCAGAGCCTTGTTTATTTACTCACCGCAGCTCATGTGGACGAAGCACCCAGACACTCTGAGCGCTGCTAATTTGAATGGAAGATCAAACACGAGGCTCTGCCCAGCTGAGCCACAGTCAGAGGAGTAAGAGCTGCCCTGGTCTCCTCACTGCCCAGGGTAGGGAGAGCCTGACACAAACGCAGGGGACAGTCCACGGGGTGTCGGTTGGAGTTTATGGAGAAAAGCATCAAAATAAGCCACCAGGCTGACAGGGAAATACTGCACGGTGGGTGCAAAGCCCTGAAACCCGGCCTGAGCATTTCACTTCAGCGCCCAAACTCAGCTGTGATCCCCCCTGCAGACACCCATCACCCATCACCCTCCCCTCCCGGGGCTGGCCCTCATCCTGAGTGTCACCCTCTCCTGCCCAGCACCATGTCACAGCCAAGACCTGCACACCCAGATGAACCTGGTGCTTGTCACCTCCCCTTCCCTCCCCATCGGAGCAGGATACAGAAAACTCAGTCTCCTCTCTTTGTGTGAAAACAACCCAGGAACAGAGAAAAGCCCGTGAAATGGCCACAGCAGAGCCCCCAGCATGCTGCCTGCTATGTTGGGTCTTCTAAACAAATTCACAGCCTTTCACAGTCTATAAATATCAGCCTTTTCAGTGCCACCACTTCAGGGATAAGCTGTAATGCAATATTCCATTTGGGCTCCCGGACAAAAGGACAGCACCCCACCAGCACCAGCTTTCTGTCACTGCAGTTTTCTGAAGTATAATTGGATTATAACCGAGTGTGAGCTTCTAGTCCCCATTTCTCTCAGGCTGGGGAAGACTCTCTCTGATCTGAAGAACAGGAATGGGAAGGAAAGAGCAGAATGAACTGAGCTGGGCAGAAGGGAGGGGGTGGCTGAGAGCTCCGGCAATGCGGAAAGGACTTTGGTGGATAACGAGTTTTACAATCCCAGTGAATAATTAGACATATTGGGAATGAGAGGTTGCCCAAATGCCTGCTCACCTCCATGGTGTTGAAGGACCAGCCCCACAGGGACCACATTGGGAAGAGGCAGCTTCCAGGTAAGCCTGGGCTTCAACAGCTGCCAGCCAACAATTTTAGAATGATCAGGGAAGGAGAGCCCAGCTCATCCACCAGCTCTCCCTCTTTCGAAGTCACAGGTGACAGAGGCACATGGAGGTGTTAGAGCCCTCGCCAAAGTGGCACAAAGGGCTGTGTCTGGGGCTTGGACACTGATGCCAGGTGGTGACCCGCGCTGGAGCCATCACCGTCCCAGGGAGTGCATGTCCACTGTGTCCCACCCCCCAGACCGCTGCCTGCACGTCCCCCGGGCACCTGTGAGCTCTGCACCGCCCTCACCCCCTTCCTGGGACCCTCACGGCCGCTCTGAGCCTGGGTCGCAAGCTCTGCGCAACCCGAGCCCCGCGCACTGCCCGCTTCCGCCCGCACCAGAGCCGCAGGCACTGGGACAGGCGGGCACATCTCCCCGACGGGGCGCGGAGCCCCGCGGAGCGCAGCCCACCCTGCGGTTTCCCACCCTGCAGTGACACCTGGCGGGGGCGAGCGCGGGCGGAGCCAGTCCCGCATCCCCGTATCCCGNTCCGCGCCGCATCCCCTCGGGTGCAGGCGCGGCGGTGGGAGCGGCCCCGGTGCGGGGCGGCGGCGGGGGCAGGAGCCCGGAGGGGGCTGTCCGACGTGCCCTCGGGGAGGCGGGGGTCGGTCCGGCCGGAGCGGCGGCTCCGCGCCTCTGACTCTGCCCAATGAGAGCCCGCAGCACGGCGGGCGCCGGCAATATTTGGCCGCGGCCCCCGCGCTCCCATCCCCAGAGCGCCCTCGNCGCGGGGGCCCAGCCGGGGCTCGCTCAGCAGCGCGGAGCCGGCGGACCCGCCGCGGGGCCGTGACGGGCAGTGCCCCGAGGGGAGCGCGGGCAGGACCCCCCTCTCCGGTCATTTCTCCGTCTGGACCCCGCCCCGGAGAGATATGCTCAGCCCAAACCGCCTGGAAGCGTCTCCTGGGATTGCCGTGGCCCCCGGGCGTGCGGAGTGCGGAGCCTTCCCTCGGACGGCCGGCGCGGCCCCCCGGCTTTGCCTCCCCCTCGTCCTCCTCCTGCTCGCCCTGACACCCCGCGCCGACTCCTCGTGGTGGTGAGTTCCCCTCGAAGCCGCCGCCGCGCCGACGGGCCCGGGGCCGCCACCGGCGAGAGCTGCGCGGGGCGCGGTCGAGGGACGGGGATGGGGACGGGGAAGGGAACGGGGATGGAGATGGGGATGGAGATAGGGATGAAGACGGGAACAGGAACGGGGACGGAATGGGGATGCGGATGGGGATGGAGACTTGAATGAGGATAGGGACGGGGACGACCGACCGGCGATCGGAGCTCAGCGAGCCCCGCCGTGCCGGGGCCGGCGCCCAGAGCCCGACGTGCGGCCGTGGGAGCCGATGGGGACCAGCCGGGGTTGTGCGGGTTCGCCGTCTCTCCCCGCACCGCCGGGCGCATCGCGGGGCTCGGCTCCCCGCAGCTCCACCTGCGCGGCTCCGGCGGTGTCCCGGTGCCCCGGGGCAGCGCGGTGGCCGGAGCTGAGCGGCGGGGCGGCACTGCCCCCGTGCCGGTGCCGGTGCCGGTGTCCATGCCGGGTCTTTCCCCGGGGCGCAGCTCCCAGGCATCTCGCTCCCCGAAAGCGCCGCTGCCCCTCTCCTGGGACCGGGACTTGCCGCGGGAGCCTCCCTGTTCTGTCGGGCAGCCGAGCCCCTCGTGCCGTGACCTCCCTAAAAGCCATCCCTTCCCGGGCACGGCGGGGAGCAGGATGAGCCCTTTGGTACGGTTTAGACTGGGAGGCGGCATCAGCTCCCAGCTCCCAGCTCCCCTGGTCCCGCCGGACTTTCCTCCAACCTTACGGGCTGCGGTGTTGCCCTGCACACTTGTATTACAGCTCTTGGGAAGCGAAGAAGTTGCTGTTCCCCCTCTTATGGATAAGATGAGGCTCTGTAACAGATACAAAGGATGGCATAGAAAACACGAGCCTTCTAGAAATTAAGTCTCCTCCTGCCCCTGTTCCTGTAACAATGAAAATTTATGTATGCAGAATGAGAGTAATTAGGAAAACAAGGATTGCAAAGTTTTCCAAGCGACCTCGTGCTGCTTCGGTAGTTCAGCAACACTGGAGAAAAAAATAGTTGGCTGCAGAAAAGTTCTCAGTGTCCCCCACCCTGTAAAAGTCCTCTCTAATCTTGTGGAAAACACTGTTTTCCACGCCAATCTCATCATCATTAGCAGATCGCGGTGGATGAGGCAGAACTTAATCAAATTCAACCCATCTGCCACTGCAAGAGAACGGTGGTTTCTGGAATTCCTCAGCTACCGTGGAGCACTCTGTGAGGGCCCGGGAGCACTCAATAGTCATGCCGATAGCACAAGTATTCCCGGTGTTTGAGAGCACGTCTGGGCGTGTGGCAATCGTGGCCGGGCTGGCATCCCTGGAAGAGCGATGTAGATGGAGAAGGAAGGCAGATGGAAAAGCTGTGGGGCTGGGAGGGAGAGGAGAGCTCAGGGGACGTGCCGCTCACGCAGCCGGTGGTAACCAGGCACAAAAGGTGGAAGGCATGAGGAGCAGCTTCTTCCAGAGTGCAGGACAGGCTTTGAGGGGCATATACTGAGCAAACGAGCAAAAGCCGTGCCATTCTCAACTATGCCCAGAGGAGACATCCTGCAGCCTGATCAGCCGCAGGGCACTGGAACCATCGGGAGAGAAAATGAGTCACTTCTGGGGAGTCTCAAGTTGATACAAGCACTGGCCTGGCTTCCAGAACCAGCTCTGCCCCCACCCAGCAGGGCAGGTGAAGGCAGGATGGTTTCTGTGGGCAAGGTGAGGCTGCTAAAATCCTAAAAGCTGAGGAAGGAAGGAAGGGACAGTAGAGAAGTTGGATTATTTCCATTATCGAGGAGGTAGGAGAAGGAGAGGCTCGTTGAGCTGAGGAGTGGGTGCATGGGGTAACGTGTCTGTAAAAAGAGGAGGTATGGAGTAGTCAGGGCATCATCTGAGCTGGGCAGTTCTGGTAACACACGTGGATGCTGCCTGAAGGGTGAGAATTCTTTCTTTAGGAGGAGTGTAAATACCACCTATTTCCCTTGCTGTCGAGCCCCACTTCTCCGCCGCGGTCTGCCCTCATTCCAAGCACATGTCGCTTCCCAGCAAGCGGGAGGAAAACCAGCCACGCTTTAAGCCTCGGTAGCTGTGGCTTGTTTGGAGGAAGCTGGATTTAGCTCCCACAGCAGTTTGTGTTCTCAGCTTGCAGACAATCCCTGCTTGGCAGCGGAGAGGAGAGCAGGGCAGCCCTGGGGTGCTGGGGCAGGGCTGGGCAGCCCCCAGTGCAGTCCCTCTGCTGTGGTGCAGCCAGGCAGGATCCCCTTGGGCATTTTCAGCAAGTAGAATTTGTCCCAAGGACCTGAAATACCCGCCTTTTAAAACCAAAACCAAATCAAAACCTCAATATATTAAACTCTTAAAATTCACGCTTTCAATTGAAGTTTCTCTTCTGTAGAGCAGAACACTCCTAAGCAAAGCCTAAACTGAATTGAGCACTGTTGTGCTGGACGTGTCAGTTCTGATAAAATAGCGTGTTTGGATGAAATTGGGTTTTACTGAAAACGGTTTCAACCAGCTGTGGTTTGGGAAAAAGTTATTCAGCGATTTGCATAGGTTTCCAAACACATCTTTAGCACCACTGATATTACAGTAAATACATTTGTGGTGCATCATCGTTCCTTATTTTAATTATTATTGCCAAATTCTTCTAGGGATTCACACACAATAAACTTGTGGAACTGGAGGAAATGCTTCTCATTTTCAGAGTCAACTTTTTAAGTAGTTTAATAGGAAGAACCGGGTCCCTTCTGATCACAGTACATGGAAAGGAAATATCAACCAAATGTTTCTTCTAAACAACTGCAAATTATTAATTTTCAGTGACGTCAGGCACGGCTCAACCGCCTCACAGAAACGCCAGGAACTGGTGAGCTTTGGCGTCCCAAAAAGTGGCTGTGGGTGCGTGTGTGTGCCTGTGCACGTGCTCAGAGCACGGCATGGTGGAACCAGTGTCACATGGGCAGAGGGCTCGGGGTGGGGACACTGTGGTTGTGGCCAGGGCAGTTGTGGCCACGCTCCGAGGCCACCGTGACTAACAGTGACAGCGGCACGGCCAGTGGCTGTGGCGTGCAGCACCCTTGTGCAAATGCTTCCAAACTCCAAAGTGTTACTTAGCAACAAAATACCAGCTGAAACACAGACAGAAATTATAAAGGAATGCAAGGGGAAAATCCCTAAATCCCGTTTCCACTTGCATGGGGAGCACAGCGTGGTCCCGGGGATGGCGGCTGGCAGGGCTGTGCCCTGCACTCTGCGCCCTGCAAGAGACCATGAGGCCCCAAAAGCGGCCTCCAAAATTCCTTCAGAAAGATTTGGGAGATTAGACAAATGTTGCTTATAAACATAAACTGTGCAATAAACAAACTCGGTGTAATTAACTAAGTAGGGTTTACTCGTTACTGAGAGCCCTGCGAGCTGCTTTGGTGTGGAAAACCATTCTCAGATTGAAGGTTTGGTTAAAGAAAAATATACACAAAGCCCTGAGCACCCCCCTGCACCCCACCCTCACACACCCCCGCTGGCTGGCAACCCACAGGGGCCCCCCCAGCCCCCAGAGCACCAAATCCTTGTTAGCTAACTTGTTTATTGCTAACCACAGCCCTTGGAAACTACAAATATTTAATTTCATCTGGCATTGAAACAGATGGGAGGCATCAGGCTCACAAAGAGATAAAACAAATCTATGGAGGGAAGACGAGCATGAGTTTGGGTGTGGGTTGGGGAGCACGTGGGAGCCTGGTGGCCACATAGGGCTGCCCATGGCATCAGCAGGGTATGGGGGCTCCAAAGGAGCTGCTGAACTCCAGGGCGTGATGCCCACTTGGGGATTTTGAGGGATGTTCCACTTGAGAGTCAGGCAACCACCATGGTCCAGCTCCCTTTCTCAGCCAGGGAAGGAGGAGTGTGTTCATTGGCATGGGAAACACACACAGGGAAAATCGTGAAGCAGGAGTGCCCGTGGTTCCCTCTGTGTCAGAACAACCTCTGGACACGGTGTGAGGCTCTGGCCAAGGGTTTGGCAAGGACGCCCCACTGCAGGTGGAGAAGGCAACGTGCCCACCATGATGGGTTGGCAGGAGCAGTGCCCCCGCTGCCGTTCTCCAAGGTTTGTCGTGTGTTTCCACTGTGACACCAGTGCTGGTTTGTGGTCCAGGCACAGTGGATGGGCACAAGGATTGATGGCCAAATGGAGCCACACTTCTGTGTGGATACAGGATGTAGGAGAGAGGGGCTCATTTCAACAGGCATCACGCTGAGGTGTGTGGGAGGGGAAATAGCATCAATAGGAATGTTTGAAATTAAGCCAAGGGAAAGACAGCTGCATGGAGGAGCTCCACAGCCCGCCCTGTAACCCTTTGGGGGTGCTGCTGCCTCCCCTCCATGCCAGTCTCAGCAGGGCAGACCCACAGCAGCCCCCAGAGGGCTTTGCTAGCAGAGGGTCTCACATGCTATGTGGGGCTGCATGTCTGTAGCTCTGATGCCACCCTGCGCTGTGGCAGAACCATCCCTACCGTGCCAGTGCCCTCACTGTGGAGCAGTTCATCACCCACTCAGTCTGGACAAGATACAAAATCACAGAATCCTGGAATGGTTTGTGTTGGAAGGGGCCTTAAAGATGATCTAGTTCCAATCCCCCTGCCACGGGCAGGGACAGGGGATAAGGTACCACCTCAAAGGGGAGAGGATGTGCAGCACTCAGGGCACGGGGGATCTCCAGGGGTTCGCCCCCGCTGTCAGTTTGTTGTTGCAGAGCACTTTGCATGGCAATAGAAGCAGGAGGTCAGTGACCAGGAAGTCTTTATCCCGAGGCACTCCACGGCTCTGCCTGTTCAGGCAGTGCCGTGAAAAAGAAGTTATAAAGTAACGTCAGAGTGATGGGGAATGAACCCTGTGGCCTCTGCAGCAGCCCTGGTGTTCTGGGTTCTGGGCTGGAACAGATGGGTTCCCTCAGTCACTCTGCACCTTTATGACAATCCTAACGGTGCTGTTTAGTCCATTTGTCATTAGGGTCACTTTCACCTATAGGAAATCTTTCTAAGAAAGAAATGCAGGAGGAGAAACTCCTGCTCTTCCAAAGTCACTGGCTCTTACTGTTCCTAATACCAAATACAGCAGTGCTGTGAGGAGTTCTGTGCTGAGCCAGATCCCGTGGAAACACAGCCATGGACAAGAGAATTGTACATCCAGCTTTACCACCAGAGACTGTCCTACCTTCCCATCTCTTAGCAAAGGGCTTTGAGATTTGGGGAGAAAAAAAATGATGCTTGAAGTGTATTTTTGATGAGCAATTGTTTTGTATTCATGCATCACCAATGATGTGCCAAGGAACAGCTTTCACCCAGCGCTAAATGAAGTCTTGAGACCTCAATTTCCATGTCACTCTCATGCAAGATGCCAACAACAAACTCTCTCACATCCACCCAGGGGACAGTGGAGTACAGGACCCATCTGCTCCTTCTCCCCACAGCACAGCATTTCAGTCCTTCCCACAGAAGCCACATCCCACTGACTGCACAGGGGTGCAGGAAAACCACAGAGAGGGGACTCCAACCAGAATCCCAAGGCAGACAGCTGGAAAAAGGGCGATGCACAAGAAACAGAAAGATAATGGGGCAGAAAATGAAAAATATGTCCCTTGAGTGGCACTGGTAGTGGCTCAACATTATGATATTAAAAATTATTCAAGTGAGACTAACGTTCTCAACATGCAGAGTAGTGGCTCTAAGTGAGGAAATTAGGACTATTAATCATTCCAAGGTGTTAACAATTCCAGCAGGCCAGGATGGCCCTGTTCCCAGTGGGGCTTAATAAAATACTCAGGGTTTGTAATACTAAAATAATATCTCAGATGTCTGTAGCACCTTGCAACCCAAAGTTCTTGGCAGCTGGCTGTAAATTGTCTGCCACAGGCAGGGAGAGCAGAGGAAGGAAGGTGCAGCATCCTTGGGAAGTATGCAAAGAACTTGAGGAGGTGAAATGCTGCCAGGTATGTTGGAATTTGCTCTTTATCAGGCAAAGAGGCAGGGATGTTGGATTTGATCCTATCTGCACCTCCAATAGCTGCCTAGGGCTTTCCAGCCTCCCACCAAAATATGGATTTTGTGTGCACTCAATGGGATAGGAAGAGGACACAAGCCAAGATAGTTTGGCTCCCAAGTGGAGGACTGTCAAAGCTGTTACAGAGGAATGGAGAGGTGAATCACTTTTCCCAGGGGATGGACTCCAACAGCCACCAAGAATCCAGACCATGCTCTCTTCTCAGCCTCAGAGCTCTTGGAGAAGAAGTTGGCAGCAACGAGGCTCTGAGCAAAACCAGCTGAGCCTGAGGGGATGGACATTGTGACCCCCAGCAGCAGAGCCATCCCCCAGCACTCCTGCAGGAGAGGAGGCTGAAGGTGTCCTCACCAGAACAGTGTTTCTTTAAACATGGCCTGGTCAGGTTCAGAGCCCCTGAGTGCTGCTCTGCCTCTATCCCTGCCTCTCTGTACTGCTATAACAGAAGAGTTCAGAACCCCAGGAGCAACCAACATGACTGGAAATCCAGGGATTTCAGGTGTCCAGGATGCCTTACCCAAGCCAAGCACATGCTGCACATTCAGCAGTGCCAGGAAGGGCAAATTCTCCAGCTGAAAACCCCTTTCCTGGGATGTCAGAGCTGAGATCCTTTGGGTTGGAGGAGCATCTCTTGATGACTTCAAAGCCGTCACTGGCTGAGCTTACAATGATGTGTCTGGCCAGAGCCTTTCCTGCCCCTGGGTGCTTCATCCCCCCATGATCCTCTTCCTGTCCAGATCTGCCACCAAACAAGGAGGTACAAACAGTTGGCAAAGTTTTGGGATCATCTGGTTTTCACCCACAAACTCTCTGTTAACAAGTGACAGTGAAGAAACCTCGTGCTGTGGCTTTCTGTGTGCTGGGAGCAGCTCCTTGAGCTTCTCTGCACCTGGATTCTGGCTCAGTGCATCACCAGAGCTGCCTGCATGGACATCCTTCCCCCACACAAAGCTGGGACAGTGATTTTAGTTAAGCTCAGCTTCTTTTAATCTAATTTAAGCCTGTACCTTTAATGGTATTGGTGCAACCCCGATTTCCTCATAGTGGGAACTTCAATGTTTCAGCAGCTGTTTTAATTCAGAGCACGAAGATGTTGAGATTTGCCTGAGAAGGGCAATTTCAAAACTTTCCCTTTTGAAATCATGTCATGCTCAAATAGGTTTTCCAATGCCATATGAAATGGTGAAAAATGAAATATTAAGTACAGCAGTGTCTAGTATAAATTTCATTAGAAGCTAAATCGAGGCACATTTCTCAGGAATGCCTTGGCATCATGGAAGAGCAACAAGAGCAAGTTCTGATTCCATGTAATTTTACCATTTCCCATGAAATTTATCCCTTTCTCCAAAATCTCATTTTCCAGGAGTTTTCCCATCTGATATTTCCCAGTGAGTCCAGAACAGTGGCATGGCCCCAGCTCAGCCTGTCCTGGATGTATCCCAGGTCTGTATTGCAGGGGGTTGTTTATATCTAAGGAAAGGGAATCAAAATTCCCCTTGGCAGCATCCTCCTGCTCTGATCTCTGGAGTTACAGTTCCCTCTGCACCTGCTCAGTGGATTTGGTCACCTGGATGAGTTTATGCCAACACATTTGGGGCCAGCTGGGCTGCCACAGCAGCAGAAATTGCCATCTGCCTGTTGCTAAGGTCCCTTGGGCTCTGTCCATGCTCTCCATCTCCCCACTGTGGAGTTTTCCTGAGACTTTTGGTTTTTCCCATTCAAGAGCAGAGCAACTGGAGGGTGAATACTCCATGTCATGGCCAAAAGCACAGTTTAGTGATCCAGAAAGACTCCAGCACAGAGAAGATGGAGAAGGAACGAGGCGTATTGGGAGGTGATCCTTGGGACAAGACGCAGCAGATCCCAGGAATTAACAGCCCACATGGAAATCCCTAATCCTGCATGTACAGGGAGGAGAGCACCCATGGAAAGCTCTGAGCTGTGCAGCCTGTGAGCAGAGCAGAGGGTAGAGACATGACACGGGCCACACGACAGCACCCCAAGGAGCCTGTGAGTCCCGTGGGAAGCCGGGCAGGCTCTGTGGGAAGCACAGGAGCAGGACAAATCCAGCACGGAGGCGAGTCGGGAAGGGGGTTAGCACAGCCTGCACGATGCCAAGTAAATAGATGCGTCTGCCTCTGATTTGCATGTTTATCTTAGAAGCAATTTGGGTTTCTCCTTGTTTACAAGAGCCGAAGTCAGCAGACTCTCCGCAAGAACAACAACGGGGAGCCAGCACTGACGGTCGTCTCGTGTTCCCTCGTGCATCGGGCGCTGGCGGGATGTTGGGAAGGGCTCACGCTGCAGCTGGATGTGCATCCGTGCAACTTGCAGGGAGAAGGAAGGCTGGCAGGGAGAGAGGAGGGCTTGACCTCGCAGGCTCCAAAAGCACCTGCCTTTGGAACTCGAAGTCTCCATCCTGTGCTGTTGTTGCTGCCTTGCAGGGAGCGAGGAAGGCAGGGCGGGGGATGCAGTGCCGTGTGTGCAGCACAGCGTGTCCCGCAGCTCGGCGGCTCACACCCGGCTCCTGGCAGCGGAATTCTGGGGGAAAATGGGAAATACACCCAGCCTGGGATTGCAGGCTGACTTGCAAGAGGTAACGCCGCAGCAACACGCAGCCAAAGGCAGCTGGAGAGGTCGTGCCAGCCCCTCACCTGAGCTGGGCAACAGCTCTGCGCTTGGCAAGGGGCGATGCAAGGGCTTTATGGACCAGCACGAGAAGTTCCCAGAAGGCAGCAGCAGCCCAAGGAGCCCTGTTGGACAGGGTGGAGGATCATTATCCTCACATGTACTTAATTATCCACTCCCTCCCTCCCAGCTTCTTCTCACTGCAGGCTGCCTGACTCCTGCTTCTGCTTCTCTGCTCCCAACCACGAAGTCCAGGCCTGAGCAGTCACCAGGATCAGGAGCAGTTCCCTCTCACAGACTTTTCTGAACTCAGGGCTTGGGGTTTTTTTATTTTATTTTATTTTTCAGCTGGAAAAATGCAGATTCCCCCAGAGTACAACATTGCATAGAAACGTGCCACTTCCAGCACAACTTCATTCTTTTAAAAGCGAAGTTCTGATAAGGCAGCTGGGGACTTCTCAGAACGTCCATTGTCTTTTCTATTGCAGTGTTTTTAAAATGTCACAGACTTTGAGAAATAAAATCGGAAGGGATGCTTTCATCCATCCAAAACAAATGTTTGGGTTTTTTCCCTCCCAAAACTCTGCTTGGCAGAATTTTCTGATGTTCCCTGTCTTGCTGCAATTTAGAGTAACTGAACCCAACTGCAGCTTTTCTCACCAAGTGAAAGATCTCAGCCTTGCTGAGACAACCACAGCCTTTCCAGGACATGGATGGTACTTTCCCCCTTCTTGTGCCATGGATTTCAGTACATAGCCTCTGATGGGATCCTATAGGTACTGCTGAAAACACATTGCTTGTCTTCAGCCACAGGCAAAGGGAGATGCAGACCCTGGTGGGTCTGGGATCCACACGGCGAGGTGCTCCCGCTGTGGTGGGTGCCCTTCGCCCTGCTCTCCTTCCACTTTCTCCTGCTGATAATGTTTGCTCTGATCTGGGTATTTGGCAGGAGAATTAAGGAGAAGTAATTAGCTCCCAGTGTGAAAAAGGGAGTGCCTGGTGTTTATCTTGTCTGGAGGGTTTCCCTTGATCTCGGTCTCCCAGGGGATGGTGTTAGTGCTTTATCCGTCACTCTCCCATCCGGGAGGCAGCTCCTCTGCCAGCTGCTGTGTCCCAGCCCACAGACCGGTGCCCCAGCTCAGCAGCACAGGGGACAGGGTCCCTGCAAGGTCCCTGGTGAGGTGGCCCTTCACAGAACATTTTACCTTTTCCAGCTTCCCCAGCAAAGGGGAGCTTTGGCTACCACTGAAGCTCCATCCTGCAACAAGTTGCCTCCCAGCATCTCATAGCAGCACGGGCAGGGAGAAACCAGCCACCCTCACCCTTGCTGGGCAGAATGAATTCAGAGCCATATGCCTGGCTATGCTTCCCCACAGGGCCTCTGCTGTCCTCCTTGAGACCACCATGCCATTATCCAGCTGGTAGGATGCTCCTCCACCCTGTCCAAACACCATGGGAAGGAACCAGCCTGGCACGAGTGAGGCAACAAAACGCCCACAGTCGGCATTGCTTGATGAGCTCCTGTTAGCTTTTCTTTCCCAAAAGGCTTCTGCCATCTCCCTGTCCCTCTGCTGCAGGATGAAAGACTGGTGAGCACGCCCGTGACAATAGTGCTCACTGCCCCTCGGAGTCTGGGCTTACAAAGCCATGGGGAGCTGGGTTTATTATCCTCAGCTCCAGCCCCAGATGACCTTGTGCTTCTGCCAGCATTTAAACAAAATATTTTTAAAAAGGGAACAGATCCCATTGCTTTCTGCGCTCACAGGGCTTTCCTGAGCCTGGGAGCTCTCTCTGGGGTAGATAGAAGTGATAGAACATGGCAAGAGAGAGACAATGAAATATTGTCCGAGCTTATTACTTTTTATTATTATTAAAGGAAGGTTTTTACTTCCAGTCCGGGGGCTAGAAAAAATCTGAATCCCACCCAAACCTCATCCCTTCCAGCCAGAAGCCCAGCTCCGTGCTCTGCAGCAAACATCATCCTCCAGCACAAGCAGCACGAGCGGGTGGCGCAGGCGGGAGCGGACTGGGATGGAAAATTCCACGTTGCTGCCATTGTCTGGGATGGTGTGAGAGTGCGGGGCAGAGCTCAGGGGCCCTCCCCTATGCCCATGGAAAGCTGCCCATGGGGCTCAGCCAGGCTCTGCCAGACTGTTGTTTGTGCATTGTCTTTCTGCTCTGAGCTCCTGCTCTCTCCCCGCCACTGCAGGGAGGGGACAGGGTTGCAGGTGGGATACAGGCAGGACAGGAGACACAGTTCCCTCAGTTATGCAACTTCATGGCATGATCATGGATGTTCACCAGTGCAGGAGGAGCACAGAGAGGAACAGACAGCTGGGGGATAACTGTGTGAGCGAAGACTGTAGCAACAACAGGTGAAGCCTTCTCGTCTTCCTCTTACTCCCCTACCTGCACATGGCACAAGTGCCTGTGCCATGGACATAGGGTGCAAGCAGGAGACAGGCCAGAGCCTGTGCCAGCCATGCAGGGCTCAGCTGGGCTCCATCCTGCTGTGCTCAGCAGGGCTAGGCAGGGCTGGGATGTAGGGAAGAGGGTGGGAGGGAGGTTTTGCACATCAGCAAGTTCTCTGCTGCCACCTCAGAGCTGAGAGAGCCCAGGCTCATGGGGCACTTGCAGCACCCAGAGCTGGGGGAGATGGGCTGCACAGCCCCCCTGCTCCTTGCCACAAGGGTGCATGCGCAGAGCAGAGCTCTGTCTGCCCCATTATATTAAACACAAAGACCAAAGGCCAGTGGCTGTGATGGCTCAGCAGTGCCCTTCCCTGTGTCCTGCCTGTCTGAACCACAGCCCTGGGCAGGTCTCACCATGTGCTCCACAGCTTGGGAATGCTGCAAGGGGGGCACACTGCTGTGGGAGGACACCTTGGGCAGAGCCCAAAGCAGCTGTGACATAGATAGGAAGGAAAGAGAGAAGGGTGGGCTTCAGTGTAAGACCTCTCAAGCAGGGTGAGAATCTGGGATCACTTGGTTTGTTCAGCCTGGAGAAGAGGAGACTGAGGTCAGACCTCATTGGGGTCTGCAGCTTCCTCCTGAAAGACCGTGGAGGGACAGCTCCGATCTTGGATCTGTGTGACAGTGGCAGCACCCAAGGGAATGGCTAGAGCTGTGTCATGGTGGTTTGGGGGTTCTTCCCCCAGAGGGCAGCTGGGCACTGAACAGGCTGCTCAGGGCAGTGGTCATAGCCTCAAATCTGCCCAAGCTCAAGGAATGTTTGGACAATGCTGTCAGGCACAGGGTGGCATCTTGCAGTGTCTGGGGCAGGAGCAGGAGTTGGACTTGAAGATCCTTGTGGGTCCTTTCCAGCTCAGGACTTTCTAAGGTTCCATAGCTCCCCTCTGCAGGCAGGGCAGTAATGTGGCACCGCTCTCTCCCTCAGGTACATCGGGGCACTGGGCGCGAGGGTGATCTGCGACAACATCCCCGGGCTGGTGAACAAGCAGCGGCAGCTGTGCCAGAGGTACCCCGACATCATGCAGTCGGTTGGGGAGGGAGCCAAGGAGTGGATCCGGGAGTGCCAGCACCAATTCCGGCACCACCGCTGGAACTGCAGCACCCTGGACCGGGACCACACTGTCTTCGGACGGGTCATGCTGCGAAGTAAGTTCTGCCCCATTCCCTTCCTACCACCGAGTGCCTTGTCTTCCCAGGAGTCTCTTCCCTCACTGGGCTGCCATGCCCGGTGGCTTGGATTACTCCCTTAGGAGAGCTTTGCCTTTCCTTGTAAATTAATCAAGCAGTAATGGGAGCAGAACACTGCATTTGGAGTAGCTGCACCAGACGAGATGGAGCAGGGGGAGCACTGGGGGAGAAGGGGGAAGGAGGAGACACCTCCGGAGAACAGGCTCATATGTAAACAGTAATGGGATATATAAATATTTGGAGAGCAGGGTTGGCCAGGACTCAGCAATTCACGTGGGAACTGGCTGTTCCCTTGCATGGCAAGGGAGGCAAGGCAGAGCCACAGCTCCAATCCTCGCTTCAGGCTCCAAGGTGGAGGAGGACCATGGATACAGGACAGGTGCCAGCCCTGCACGAAGGGCTGGGCTCAGCCCCTGCCCAAGAGTGACCTTCCCTCTCCAGGTGAGGGATGGATACAACCCAAGCAGGGATGTACCCAAGGAACAAAGAGGAAAGGTGTGATAGGGACAGGGATGGGGCAGTTCCAGAGCAGAAGCAGCATCATGGGCTCCAGTTGCCTGGGGAGAGCTCCAGCAGAGAACGGGCCCCGGGAGCCGGCGGGAGCACCGGCACAGGCACTGTGGGACAGATGCTGCTGCATCCCATGACGTGCCGGGAGCATCCAGCCATGCAGCCTCCAAATCAAAGGCGGCTGGAAGAGCCTCCCCACTCCCAGCTCATATGGAGGACATGTGAGCGCCATGGAGGGAGCGGGGGGCTTGCTCCCAGCTGGTGGGGGGATGGGGCAGCTGCCCATGGGGCAGACAAGCAGCAGAGCCACAAGCCAGCCCCCTGGCAAGGACCTGGCTGGGAAGAAGGGGACTGGAGCCAGGATGTAGCACTCACCCTGCTGTGCTGCAGCCTGCCAGCTCTCAGCCTCTCCATCCCCACCACAGCACCTTTTCTCCTGCTCGCATCCTCTCCTGGCAAAGGATGGGGAATGATGAAAGCTCCTCGCCACAGCCCCATCCTGCGAGGCCCAAAGAGAGCTCTACCGCCTTTGAAGTTGCTTTCAAAGGCTCTCAAAATGAAGATGAACATGGTTTTGATTTGCAGCTTCTTTTACAGCATTATAAAAACAGCTGCGAACTTGAACCAGAGACATAAAATAGCAGGCGCAAGCTGTGCCACGCGGGGAGAGCCGAGCCCGGCCAGAGCTGGCGCCGGCTCCATGCTCTGCATCACCCCGGCAGGGAGTGAGTTGCCTTGGATGAAGGGTGCTGGCTGGTCCTGCAGACTCAGCATCCATGGGCATGGCTCATGATAATTCCCCTTAGTCAGAAGGGCGCCAGGCAAGACAGGAGTAGCCAGCAGACATGGCTGAGTTTGGCTTACCCATGCACAGGAGGGTCTTGCTCCCCATGCCCTGCTCCTTGTGCCTGGCACAGCCTGGCACGCTCACTCCCCAGCCCTGTTTCTCTCCCTGTGGCAGGCAGCAGGGAGGCCGCCTTCGTCTATGCCATCTCCTCGGCCGGGGTGGTCTATGCCATCACGCGGGCCTGCAGCCAAGGGGACCTCAAGGTGTGCAGCTGTGACCCGCTCAAGAGGGGCCGCGCCAAGGACGAGCGCGGAGAGTTCGACTGGGGCGGCTGCAGCGACAACATCAACTACGGCATCCGCTTTGCCAAAGCCTTTGTGGATGCCAAGGAGAAGAAGGTGAAGGATGCCCGGGCACTGATGAACCTCCACAACAACCGCTGTGGGAGGATGGTGAGTGCAGCCCCTGCAGCTGAGGACAGCACTGGGCCAGCCTTCCCCCTGGGACCTTCCCTACGGGACAGGGCAATGGGAACAGCTTGGGCATAGAAGCAGGACTTGAGTGTCCATGCAGTGCAGATCCTGCTGTGGGTGAGGGCTGGATACTGCCCTGACTTTCCAGTGCTCCCCTGCACACTCTACCCTGGGAATGGCCCTATAAGGATGTTAGTTGCTTTACCTACCTTTTCCCCCAGCATGTGTCCCTGCTGATGTTGCATCAGTGACCACCATACAGTCCCCCTCTCCCTTTAGGAGCCCCATCCCGCACAGCCAAGGGCTGATAAGCTGCACTAGGGATGAACAGACACTGGCGCAATGTTTGACACCCAGAATGACCACCAGTCCTCACACATCCCTCTTCCCACAGGCTGTGAAGCGCTTCCTGAAGCTGGAGTGCAAATGCCACGGGGTCAGCGGCTCCTGCACACTAAGGACTTGTTGGCTGGCAATGTCAGATTTTCGAAAAACAGGGGATTACCTACGGAAGAAATACAATGGGGCCATCCAGGTGACCATGAACCAGGATGGCACTGGCTTCACAGTGGCCAACAAGAACTTCAGGAAGCCAACAAAAACAGATCTGGTGTATTTTGAGAACTCACCTGATTACTGTGTGATGGACAAGTCAGCAGGTAAACCCCAAAGCTCCAGTCTTTGCCCAAAAGCAGCTGACCGGTCAGCAGCTCCCAGCTAGACCAGCCTGGCAGGGCTGCTTTGGGATCTCAGCTTCCCCACTGAACCCCAGCCCTCAGGGAGGGGACCATCCGCAGCATCTCATGCCTGCACAGGCAGAACTGTGTTTATCCAAAATCCCCAGATTTTACACCAGAGCTCCAGCCCCTCAGGCCTCTTGTAATGACAGTAGCACAGCGTTTCCTCAGAGCTGGTCTCCCGCAGAGCAAAGCTCCCTTGAACAGGCAATAAAGAGCCTGTTCTGTGCTGGCTGCTCCTCAGAACACAGCCCGGGGCCGGAATGAGAGATGGGAAGGGGCGTCAGGGCTGGTGGGCTCCTGCAGAGATGATCATTGGTTTCCCAGCCTGGAGCTGCCCTGGGTCAGGGGTTTGCAGCAGCCACGGGGGCTCAGTGGAGAAGGCAGCACATGCTCCCACCACTCTCAGCCTGAGCAGAGGGGGCATTCCTAGCTTTGCCAGCTGCAAAGCCCCGCTCAGCAGGCACAGACTGAGGGGCTGTGCAGAGCCCTCCCTGTCCCCCACAGCTCTTAGGCTCTGGCAGCAGCTGGCACAGGCTCCAGCAGTGGACAATGGGGAGGGGCTGTGCAGAGGGTCATGGAATCCCAGAATGGTGTAGGTCGGAAGGGACCTTAAAGATCATCTCATTCCAACCTCCTGCCACAGGGACACTGCAGCTGCATCCCTGGGTGGGATTGCTGCAACCCAAGTCCTTAAAGCACAGCAAGTGCAGGCTCCACAGTGCTGCCTTTGGATCCCCCGCTGTGACATTAAAAACAGGATTTCACCACCACTGCAGGTGGAGATGCCCATTCTTACCAACGCGCGCTGCGGGCAGAGCTGGGGGG
>VWZD01000177.1:1458535-1494911 GCA_013396695.1 Sakesphorus luctuosus
GGGGGGAGGCGGAGCGGAGGAAGCACCGGGACAGGATGGAGAAGGAGCCCCCTGACCCTCTCCTGCTTCCTTCCCCAGGCTCCCTGGGCACTGCGGGCCGCGTGTGCAACAAGCTGTCCCGCGGCACGGACGGCTGCGAGGTGATGTGCTGCGGGCGAGGCTACGACACCACGCGCGTCACCCGCGTCACCAAGTGCGAGTGCAAGTTCCACTGGTGCTGCGCTGTGCGCTGCAAGGAGTGCGAGGACACTGTGGACGTGCACACGTGTAAAGCCCCCAAACGGGCCGAATGGTTGGACCAGACCTGAGCAGACAGACGGGAGCACCGAGGGAAGAATCCACTGCCACCCACCCTTGCGATTTTTTTTTTAAACCCCTGTGCCCTGAGGGCTGTGACGTTCTGGGAGCTGTAGTTCAGCTGCATGGCTTTTATTTAATTAATTCTGCAAAGCACTAAGGAAAGGATTACATTTCCCAGGAGGTACTGTGGGCCCTTCTATTTGCTCAGCAAAACTAATCCCCGACCTAGGAGGAGGCTGCAATCCTTGCTTAGACTGTGAACCAGCTAAAGGTTCTCTTTGCAAAGAGACGATGCAACCAATGTGGGCTCGGAGGACCGACCACCTGGATGTGATGGCTGAGGAACCCTGCACCTCCCCAGAGAATCTACATTGCAGTAATGCTTCACCAGCAAAAAAAACACTAGTTCAGAATAATCCACTCTTGCAAAAGCATTCTTGCTTTTCCTTTTTTTTTCCAAAGCCAGAGGAAGGGTGTTGAGAATCCATGAGACAGTTCTGTGATCCCTGCGTTTCCCTCAAGCAGACCCAGCACTGATCCCACTAAGCAAGAGCCACCTCTGCACAAGGCTTGTCCCCAGCACAGGGGACGAGTGGAGCTGGGACTGAACTCCGAAGGAATGCACAGAGACAAAGGCCACCCCTAAATACTGGCAGGCACAGAGGTCTTGAGAGAGCAAATGAAACCTGTGAACTTACTGGTAGGTTCTGAAATCAACAATACAACAGCATCTCTGTAAAACTCACGTGTATGTTGTGTATACTGCTTATTATTTCAAGTCAAAATTCATTATAAACCTATATAAGAAAAAGATGTCCTTTGCTTTTTGAATTCCTACACACCCAGCTGGGTACTTTCCCAGAGCAGGAACCAGCCTGCAGAATTATCTTCTCCCTGCTGCACCCACCATCCCAAAGCATAGATGTCCCTTCCAGGAGTTATCTGTAGCTTCCCACAAAGCTTTGGACAGCATCCAGCATCCAAAGCCTCAGGGGAATCCTTCAGCAGCAGCACACTGTAGGACATGTGGATGCCCCATCCTGAGAGTGTCCAAGGCCAGGTTGGACAGGGCTTAGAGCAACCTGGGCTGGTGGAAGGTGTCCCTGCCCATGGCAGGGGATGGAATGAGATGAGCTTTAAGGTCTCTTCTAACCCAAACCACTCCATGGCTCTAGCACTGGGATGAACAGGAGATACTAGATAAAATTCCAAACATTTGAAATTAAAAAAACTCCAAGCCAACCACTTCAAACAATTAACTAAAACTGAAGCTGATGAAAGGAGGGGCAGGCAGCTGCTGAGCTGTCAGGAGGAATGTTACAGGGATCCACCCCTCTGATCTCCAAAAATTTCCTCAATTCTTTTCCCCCAATGTCAGGATTATAAAGATATCTTATTTAATGTCCAATATTTTATAGTTTGGTCAAAAGGTCCCAAA
The DNA here is from genome assembly GCA_013396695.1 of Sakesphorus luctuosus. Classification (NCBI taxonomy): domain Eukaryota; kingdom Metazoa; phylum Chordata; class Aves; order Passeriformes; family Thamnophilidae; genus Sakesphorus; species Sakesphorus luctuosus. The sequence continues at coordinate 1,460,274 of VWZD01000177.1, forward strand.
AGTAATGCACAACAGTTGAATCTGCAAACTAAATTGACACACAGGTGAAAAAGAAATCATTGCAATTCCTGAGACTGAGGGTGCTTCTGGCACTTTTCTCCCTAGGGCTGGGCTGCCCATTTCCTCAGGCAGGCTATGCCTCCTTCCTGAGCCAGGAAAAATGGGCAGGTAAGGATGTTTCACACACTCAGAGAAAGTTTTCATTTCAAGCTTACAACAATGGGAAAGGCCAAGCCAACATTCACCTGTAAATATTTTTTTTTTGGTTGGGGTCTGTTTTACTGCTGCCAGAGGGGCTGTTGGAGCTCTCTGAGGAGCCGAGGTGTTCACAGCAGCAGCGAGATGTGTGGGCAGAGGGAGCTGAGCAGAGGGAGCTGAGCTGCAACAGCCAAGTCTGAAAGAAGGTCAAAGGAGCAGGATGGGATTAAGGCAAAGAAGATTATGCTGGTCCTAAGCCACCCATCAGCTACTGCACCGAGAGCATCTCTGAACAGGGATTTTACTCAATGGCCCTAGGAAATATTAGTTTAAGTGGAGAGAGAAAACCACTTTGAAAACTGCTTTGATGGAACAGCTCAAAGAATTTAAAGAGCCTGCCATGGGCCAGATTAGAGCACCTTCCTCTGTGCTGGGCCACCAAGAGTGCTCATGCAGGAAAGGGACCTTCAGCAGAGCTGCTGCAGAGCCACAGACAAGCAAAAAAGGTGAATGTTTTAACAGAACTCTAGAAAGAGTCACAGGGATCTCACCTTCCCACTGCCTAACCTGTTTCTTAGAATTAAACCCTCTCCCTTCTGAATCTGACCCTGAGAGCATGAGAGGGCTGGGCAGCACCTTCAGTGCTCTTGCACAGCCTGCACTTAAACTGGTGTTTACCCAGGAGGCTCCTGGTCTCCCCCCAGGCCCTTCCAAACCCTCTGGAAACTCAGAGGAATGCTGGCAGGTGAGCAGGAGGTCTGAGCCAGCCCAAAGGCATCCCAAGCCTGCCACAGCCATCAGGCTGATCGACCTGAAAGAGCCCTCATTTATCTTCATTACTGCTTCACCTACCATCAATTTATGACAGACTTGGGAAAAAATGCTGCCCCCTCGGCCATCAATCCAAGCCTCCCTCCCAGAGCAGGACACACTCCATGGGCTGGGAGGGAGACAGTGCCTGGGGGACCCAGGGCCAGCTATCAGCGACCACTTCTTCCTCTCAGACCCCCAGGAAATGTCTGTAGCAGATCTGTGTGCCCACCTGATGAATGGCACCTTAATCAATGGATGCTGCCAAAATATCTCCTCCTTCTGAATGCAGATACTCATATCTTAAAGAGGGAAACTCCTGAGGACAGGTTGTCTTGGGTTTATTGGCTACCCCCTTTCCTGTGTCATCACTGAGAGGCTGAAACTGGATGCCTTCAGTGCTCTGTGGAATAACCACAGCTGAGACAGGAGCCCTCTGTAGTCCTGCCATGTCCACCAGCATGGTGGGACCCCCTGCCTGCCTTCCCCTGTCACAGCAGTAAAGCAGGAGTAAAAATACTTGGAAGGGGGTACCAGTGCTCCAGAAGCATCTGGAGAAGCAGCCATGGACATGAGCTTGAGTCCACCTGACAGTAAAAGAGAGAGTTTCTTCTGCAAAGGGCTATGCCAGGCTACACTTGCTTATTTATTAATGAGCCGTTAGGAAAAAAACCCAGCAGAATGGCTGGGAACTGGTACACACTGGTCAGCCAGAGCAAACTCCCAGAGCTTATGGAAGATGCTGTCCCAGTGTGGGCTGAAGGAAATTCAGACTGGTGCCTTCCTGCGGATGAGCCCCACCAAAGCTGCCCTCACTCAGCACACTCACCCTCAGCCAGCAGCTGTTTCCCATCTCAGAACGTTTCTGAAGGCTGCAGTCTCGTCAGGGAACACTCAGTCCCTCTCACAAGCCCCCTTAAGTAATCTGCCTAAAATGTGCAGGGAGCCTTTTATGCAGGATCATCTTCTAATTATCCTCCAGTCAAAAGCATGTCTGGACTTAAGGACAAGATGCAGAATTAATTGCTTAATGAGCTTCTGAATAAATTATCTTCTCTGAAGAAGCTGGATAGGACACACAGGTAGAAGGCATTGGGAACACAGGATCACATGTAGGGCAGGAGCTGGACTTTGATGTTGCTTGGGGGTCCCTTCCAGCTCAGGAGATTCAACAATTCTGATTTTCTGTAAATCACACGAGTGAGAACAGCTTTAACCCAGGTGACCCCACCATTTTCCTGGATGGATGTAGTGGTAAAATCTGTAAGTTTTTGAGCCCAGCAATGCAGAGTAAAAACAGTCCCTGGCTACACCCCAATCCCAACACCCCCTGTCTCCTCCTGGGACTTTCCTGTTCTCCATGGGGTTCACAGAAGTGCAGAAGGCTTTGCTCAGGTACCTGTGATCAGTGTGATCATGGGGGGTCACCTGCTGTTAGAGGCTCAGCTGGCAGGGACAGATTTATTGGGGCATTTTGACTAACATTTGCATAGCCTGTCAAGATCCATGTGGGAGTTTCGCATCCCATATTCCCGATGGAGAGTCACAGAGGGCTGCTCCAGCAATCAGCAGGGGGTCACTGCTCTGGAATCGCAGCCAGTGAGTCAAGGCAGGAGAATGCAACAGTCACATACTGTGTCACTCTGTTTTACAACTGATGAAAGGCCACAGCCAAATTAGAAAAGGAATCAAGAGGCTGTTAAGAGAAGGATCTGAGCTGATGAGGCCATGCAGTGATTGCACAATTTGATGCATGCAGAGTGAAAGGGAAATGTCACTGGCCAGGAATAACCAAGAGGAGGCAGATCCCCACGGAGGAGCACACTCATCGTGGCGGAGGCACCCTCAGCGATGCCGTAAGTGTGGGTGTGTTGCCTCGCTCTCCCCAGTGACCACGCTCACCGAAGATCCCACCAAAGAGTAGAGCACAGCAGTGCAGGCTGGAAAGGAGCAAAATTCCAAGCACATGAGCAGCATCACCATCTTCTCCCTCCAGTGTAAGGGCTGGGGCGTGCAGAGCACACCCCACTGAAGAGGCTCCAGGAGGGAGGAGGGAGCCAGGACAGAGCTGGAAAATGAAAGTGCCTTTACTTTTTATCCACCTTTGTTACAACTTGGGTGAATTCCGAGCACAGAGGACTGTACACAGCAGCGTCCTGTGACTGCTACTGTCACCCTGACTGATGTGTAGAGTGCACCAGCCTAATTAACTGTAGGAGAGGGATGGGAGGAGCCTGTCACTTTTAACAGCAAAACAAGGCACGCTGGACACTGCTCAGAGGCTGGTAGAGTATGAATGGTGGAGGGGAGGTTTAGGGTGGACATTGGGAAAATGTTCTTCCCCCAGAGGGTGGTGGGCACTGAACAGACTCCCCAGGGCGGTGGGCACGGCCCAAAGGCTGCCAGAGCTCCAGGAGTGTTTGGACAACACTCTCAAGCACATGGTGGGATTTTGGAGTGTCCTGTACAGGGCCAGGAGTTGAACTGGATGATCGTTGTGGGTCCCTTCCTGCTCAGGAGTTTCTGTGATTCCATGACCCCTCTGCCCATGCTGCCCAGTGCCCTCTGTGAAGAGCTCAGCACCAGCTCACATCTGCTCCAAGCTCCACAGCCAGGCCCATTCCAACACCTCAGCACAGCCTCACGTGGCTCCCAACCACACACCCCATCCATTAGTGTTTGGGAGGTGCAGCTCCCCTCAGTGTCTCATCCCTGAGCAGGGGGAAGGGCAAAATTAATTTATGTCTGGCTGAGCCCTGTACGTTTGTCTCCCTTCCCTAAGGGAGTCTGCTCTCATATTTAACCTCTTCATTCTGCTGGCACTGGAGGTGGATGATGCAGCTTGTGGAGAGGTGCAGGCACTTCATTCTCCCCCTCCCCCTGGAATCTTCCTCTCACTTGTGGTCCTTGGGATTCACCCAATGTTTCTCAGAAAAAAAAAAAAAGAGGACCTCAAGACAAGTATGCATTTAATAAGCAGTGAGACAAATAAGCTCCAGTTATCCCAGCAGAATTACAACACCAGAGAACAATTTTCTGCATTCCTCTGAAGGCCTGAAGGAACCCAATTGCCTGCTCTCAGCCTAAATAGGTACCAGACACCAAGTGCTCCATAAGCAAACAGAGCCCCCAAAGTGCAAAAATGAAATAAGTAAAAAGCTTCACATTACATATAAACCAGCCGTTTGCACCTTGTTATTAATGGTCTTGACTATGACCTTTACACCCTGCCTTGCTCAGAGTCATGGATCTACGAGCCTTGGCACCCTCACAACAATTCCAGGATGAGGAGCAGGGAATAAACATGCCTGGCCAGTGCTGGAGAAATGTGGAAAGGACTGGCCTGTGACAAACCTGGATGGAGAACCACTCCATATGAATCTGTCCTCATAACCTGTGACCAGGGTGTCTGACAGCATGGAAAGCCCTTTTGCCATATACATACACGCATAAAAACTACTAACACATGGATCTATCCCAAGAATGAAGGACTCACAGCATGGTAAATACCTGCCAGAGAGCTCATTCCCCAGAATTCTGATGTGTTTCATGAGCCCACATGAACTAGAGCTGCCTCGAGCAGACCCTGCTACCCAGAAATATTTTAGTCTACACAGCTTCACCTTTGCTTTAAGAGTTTTATTTTAGTAGCACCAATAGCCAGTGGAAAGTTGTGTCCCTGGAAAGCAGGTAGCACCCTCCAGCAGCACCCACTGTACTATCATGAGACACCAACTGAAGTACTCCATCAAATACCCAACAGCATGTCGACATCAACCTCCAAACGCTTCAAACCACGCAGTGTGTTAAATCATGTTTTTGTCTCTCCAGATGAACACACAATAAAGTCCTGATCCATAAAGATCTTTACACACTTGTCATTAAAATCAGTGGTGAGACAAATTCACACAAAAATTCAGTTGCCCAATTGCCTCACAAATTGTAGTTTTACTATCTGTGGTAACACTTGCCCCTTCCCTTCCTATCCATTTTGGAAATTACTTCTGGAGTAGTAAGAGGTTGGTAGGAGGAAATGCAGCATTCCTCTTCCTGGCCATCCTGATTCTCTTCCTTGACATCCTGATCATAAACTGATCTGTCATGGCATGGTGAGACACTGTGAGTATCAAAACCCACCAACAAACCAAACCCACCCCGAACTCAAACCCTGCCTATATTACCAAAGAGACAATAATCATCCTGGTTTACAAACACACATTAGGCATAGAAATAAATGCTGATCTTCAAGACTGGCTTTCACTGGCTACTCAATGAACTGAAAATCTGAGAAGTCTATTAATGCCACATAGAGCCTCATGGAAAGGCTTTTTCTATCCCAGTGGCTGTAAGGTCACCTCAGTGAATGTTTCAGGGAAATTACATCAATGCTTATCTGTCCTGAGTTATAACTGTAATTTTTAAAATAGATATACACACATACACACAACTTAATTGAGATGGTATTACTAAGGTATGGGTCAGGTCTAAGTCCCTGCTGCCATGTGGCATAGAACACTCCTAAAAACCAGGGACAATCCTGCTAGGAAATCATACAGAGCACTCCTCCTTCCTCAGGAATTGCTGGCACTTCTAGAGACAGGAAGATTTTCATTACATAGCCTGCTGCCAGCTCTCCTTTCAGCACAAGCCCATCCCCTTTCTGTTACTGTTATGTCAGGGGAGGACAGTGAGAGAAAGCAGCTCTTGGGATGATACATGGGAGGCAGAGCTTCATTTATAACCCCACACAACTGCTGGAAAAGGTTCAACTTTAAAAAGCATTAGGTTGGTTACCTTATGGGCCCCTGCGGACCAAGAAGTGAAATCACATGAACACAACAGGTCTATTAATCACCACAATGATTCCAAAGTGAGAAACAGCCCCAGTGACACACATCCAACTGGAAAGAAAGTTGAGAATATTACCTACTAGTGGTTAGGTAACTCCAAAAAGCAAAAGGTAATACCTTTCTGTAGGGCTCCCCTTTTGACTCCTCAATAAATTCAAATATTTAACTTGGATCAAAGTCAGTCAATAGAAATATACAGTGGAGAGCAACAATGGCATTTCTACCCAAACATGTGTTTCCTCTCAGCCAGAGTCACAAATAAACTATACTTACATGAGATGCAGAGGTGACTCTCAGCTTCGTAGCACTTCGATAACAGGGTAAAGAAGGATTTGAAAATAAGAAAAAGAAAAAAAAAATTCTTGGTCTTCTGTGTCAGGACGGATTCTAGTTTAACTCATACTGACCTTGAAAAGCAATTGGCTGCTTTAGGAATTGTTTCAGGGAACAGAGTAGGGTAGAAGATTCCTCCATCCAGGATTCAGGAACTGGAATAATTTACATGACCTTTGAAAGAAACCATCAATATCACAAACCCTCACAAAGATAGTGGAGATCAAACATGTAGGATCTCCCTAGGAATGAGGGGTAAATATATGTGTTTATCTGTAAGATGATGCATTTTCATGTGCTCAGAATTAGCATTTATCCACAAACCTATGCTATTATTATCACTTCCCCTTTTAAGAAGCCTGGGCTAAAATGACTCTGCACCCTCAATGCTGAACAGCAAACCTGGATGGGAAAAAGGAGACATTTTCTCTAATGGGAAAGTGGAAATGAGGTCACACCAATTAGCCCAAACCACTTGGCTGCCACAGCCATCTTTGCACTTCTGCAGTAAACAAACCCTTGGGGCTGGTCAAGATAAGAAGCAACTCCTTTGAAGAGTTCTCCACATCTCCATTCTCCTCAAGTCCTGATATCAACAATGACAGTACTTTGGACTAACACTTGAAAGTTCAGGTCTCCCCAAAAAAGACTCCCAAGCAGATATCACAACCACTCTGGGCAGTTTCAAAACTCATCCTGTCTTTCCAAATGCTTAGACTTGAAGAGTAAAAGATGCACAATTAAATCTAAAGGAGGAATAACAAGAAATAGAGGAGTTTATACAACCATCTCCTTGAGTTATGTAGCAACTACCCTTTAAGGATAGAGAAGAAACACATCTTTGTTTGCACACTATAATCTATATTAAACAGACGCTTAAGAAGTCAACAAATTCAATGTGTTAAGAAGCAACCTTTTAATAAAGAAAGCAGAACCATACTTTGCCATTAACAAATATTTTGAAAAAGGCTTATAAAATTAAATCTAAGCCAAGGATCTGGTGCATCTGCAGCTGAGAAGGAAGTATCAATACTCCAAACACCTGCTCAGTTTGTGTATTCTCCTTTCTTACAGAGGAAGTATGAGCTTCCAGTTGTCCGAGTGATTTAGAGAGCAATAAACTATTGCTCAACAAAAATTATTTTCTTAGATGATTACAGACTAAGGCCAAAGAAGAAATTCATATGTTAAGCACCATCAACATGGAAGCCTGTCAAAGATATCAGTTTGAAGAGCCCAGATTTCTTCCTTGCCCTCCACAACTGGGGGTCAGCCAACCACCAGGGTGAGGCTTGTGAGAATAAAACCAAACTATGATGGAAAACACGCTCCAGTCACACTGAACTGGCTGGTGCCACAGGCTGGACAGCAGCAGGACCTCAATGTGCTCCACAGTGAAGCTGAAGGGTGAAAGAAGAGTCCCAAAGCACTGAAAGAAACAGAACAAACCAATAAATCAGCTCAATTTCCAAACCAACTTCCTCCTGCAGGCTGAAAGTATGAACAAAACCCACCCTGTGTCTTTCCCTCAAGGCAACAGAACTACATCTATTCACTGCTGGTGCCATGAAACAGGCTTGTTGCAAACATTAAGTATTAATGAAGACACACAAAAGAAGAAATACCCCTGGAAGCCACAGCTCCAGCCTTGTCCACTCACCCCTGGTGTGGTCCACTCAGCTGGAGGCCAGGACACTGGGAGCACTCACCGGCCACAGCACCCGCAGCACCTGGGCAGGAGCAGGAGGGTTAGGGTGGCATTTCTCCAGGCTAAACTCTGCCAGCTGCTCAGCACTGTGCCTTCAGGGCTGACCAGACTGAGGAGAGCAGGGTAGTGTATCGTTACACAATCACAGAATAGTTTGGGTTTTGAAGGGACCTTAAAAGTCCATCTCATGTCTTGATTTATAGGTCATCGATTCAAACATGTGCAAACTGAACAGCCCATCCACCAAGACCAGACAGGATCCATATTCTAGATGCCATCTAAACAGCTCCAGAAATAAAGATTAGGCTAAAACAAATGGTGCAAGCTCCCCTGCACCTTTCCAACCCATCCCCCAAGTCTTCCACTGGGATGTGAGTTATCCTCACACAAACCCTTGTTTCATGAGGCAGCAACGACAGGACTCATTTACTTTGAAGGTTTTACTTTGGCCCTCCTGGCTTCTATCATAACCTCAAATATTACATTAAAAAGGCTTTTAAAGCATAACATTCACAGCAGTGCAGGAGCTTTCCCTTGCAGCCAGCTCTTCCCTGCCTGTTTGCGTGTGGCACCTTCCCATTAAGTGCATGAGTTAAGATGTAGATTAGCAAGGCAAGAAACCTTTGCCCTTGGCATCGACACTCAGCTCTGACAGGAAACTTCAGGCTTTTTTTTCCTATCAAGTGTAGAACCACTCATTACACATTGGCAGGGAAGTGCACATCTCCAAACTATACACATTTTCTCTTAGATAAGCAAAAGACTCAAGTGTTTATAAATATGAAAAGTTCAGCAGCTGGCTAAAAACTTAATTCTCCAGTCTCACTTAATGAGCTTTGGGGAAAGTGGTAGGGGGATTTGTTCAGAAAGTAAAGCAGAGTGTCACAGAAAGCAGGACTTGCCAGACACGGCTCTGCTTTGTCCTATTTTCTGTCCTTAGATGGCTGCTATGGACAAAATGGCACAGAATGCTCTAATGGGGAGCTGGGGAATATTCACAATGGGAAATGCTTTCTCCTGATCTTGCAATCATAAAAATTAGCCAATTTTTCATTTAAGTCCCATGACTTCTTTCTTTCTTGTGAAAATACCAAGCGATCCATATCAAACCACTTTGGAACATGGACTGTCTCAGGATTTTGTCCAGTTCCCTGAAGAAGGAAGTTGTTTTCAGTAGGATTCAGCAAGAACACTGCAGCACTATTTTTTCAATAATTTAATATTAACTAGTACTGGTCTATTCCAGTAGCATAAGGTTCAGATTTAAGAAATTTGATTGATCTGCTTGGAATTGCCCAGAGAAGCTGTGGCTGCCCCATCCCTGGAATTGTCCAAGGCCAGGCTGGACAGGGCTTGGAGCCACCTGGGCTAGTGGGAGGTGTCCCTGCTCATGGCAGGGGGTGGCACTGGAAGGTCTTTAAGGTCCCTTCCAAGCCAAACCATTCCATGATTCTATGAAGATATGTTGGGTGTTTTCAGGAATTTCTGGGAAGACTATTTCCAGTGCCTGCTGCCACTCTGCATCACTGGTGTCCTTGAAAGCAGCTTCTCAGTGTCTCAGTATTGCAGAAGGAATTGTGCAACCTCACTTTTGCAAGATGATGTACAGCCACCCAATTCTCCACCCATGTAATTACTACAAAATAAAAATTCATACTGAATGAAAAAATAATCAGACCCTTTTGTCTGCAGTTACAACAGAGGTTGTTTGATGTAGCTTTTCAGCTTGTTCAGTGAGCTGTGCAGATAATTGTCATCCTTTTTGTGTACCCCCTCCTTTCTGTCACTTACTGAGATGAATTTAAGCAGCAACTGCTTGAGAAACAGAGCTGTCTGATGACCAAGGACAGTGTGGTTCTCCAAGAGATCACAAATCTAGATGAAACAAACAGCAAGGCTGAGTTCTTGCCCTCTGGGAGAACTTGCACTGGCACTGCAGCTCATGTGGATCTCCACCACTGCCTGTCTCTCTCTCCTCACCAACACCAAGTCACACAGTCCTTCTTTACTTATCATGGAATCACAGAATGGATTGGAAGGGACTTTAAAGATCATCTAATTCCAGCCTCCTGCCATGGGCAGGGACACCTTCCAACCTGTGCTTGAACACTTCCAGGGACGGAGAGTCCACAACCTCTCCAGGTATCTTCATGGGTTATAACTGGATCGGTAAACACTAAACACTTCCAGCAGCATTCCCCAGTACCTGCAGACCCTCCCACCTGTGCAGGACACACTGCAAACCCCTGTGGTGCCAGCTCCCAGTGCCAGGAGCACGGGGGCAGGATGGCTTCCCGCTCCGGAGGGAGCGACGCGGAGCCGGTGCCAGCGCTCCAGTCCCTGTTCCTGCTGGATCACACTGTATACATTGGAACCAGTAAATGCTTCGTTGTGATTTTTGGCCACTTGGAATATTTTTAGCAATTTGCCAAGGCTTACCCTGTGATTTATTATGGAGGAAACAAACTCAAGCACTAACAAATGAAAATATGTAAACTCAGACTTTTCAAGTCAATAGGAAGGTATTCGACTCCTTAAAGCCCTTCCGAGGCATGTGGTGGATTCAACTGCTGGAAAAACAGTTGGATTAAGAAGCAACTGAAATGTAATCTAAGGAGTCACAGCTTGGAGCTTCACAGTGAAAAATGCCACAGACATGACACTTTCCGATTGCCTAAAAATTCTGTTCTCAATTTCTTGGAAATTCCAAAATTTGTTGGAGATACATTTTGTATACTGCTTTTTCTTAGGGCCAAAGCACTCCAGATAAACCATCTAGAACTTCATTATCTCAAATTACTATATTTAATAAGTTAAAGCACAGTAAGGTGAAAAATACTTGAAATAATGAAATACACAGGGGGAAAAGTCATTTAAAAAGCTAAAAGCACTGGAATTACTTGAAAATGTAACAGCAGATACAGCAAATAATAACTGCTTTATTAACATAAAGGCTGGTGTCATTAAATAGAAGACAATATTGCATTTTTTATATGAAAATTCAACTATATGCTACTGCTACAGAGCTCTGGAACACAAGAGATAATGCATAAAGTGTTAGCAGCCCTCACAGCATTATCTGGAGTTAAAATATTGAAGAAAGTTATTAATTGAATCATGGAATCACAGAATGGTTTTGGTTAAAAGGGATCTTAGAGATCATTTTCTCCCAGGCCCATTTTGCTTTCTATTGCCCTGTGGGCAATGAAATCAGAAGTGTTAGTTTGATGTTGAATATCATTGTTTCTTGCAAGTTTTCTGAATCCTTCTGAAAACATCAGGAATGGGATCAAGAGTACAATCATGCAATAATTAGAGTAAGGAAGAATTGTAGTCATTAGAGTCATTAGATTATGACTGGGAGTTAACATTAATTTCAGCTAAAACAGCAGAATACTGGAAGTTGGTATTTCCTTCTCAGCTGTCAATCTCAAGAGACTAATACAGAATTCACCTCTTGCCTAATGATCTCAGTACACAATTTCCACTTCTGCCAATATTCATCTGGTACAGAAAGTGGCCAGAACCCCTTTGTCTGTGCCTGCCACCACTGTGACTTGGTTGGGGGATGATGTGACAATGAGTTTCTTGATCACTTGAACAGACACTATCCATCCCTTCCTACAGAAAACAAACACACTGCCAAATGACCAAACTCTGGGAGTTTTCCCCCCACAACTTGGACATGTCACTTGACATCCAAACTGCCATTGTGCAAAGCCAACTCTCTCACACAAAGTCTTTTTTTTTTTTTTGGTTCAAGAAACCCAGCAGAGAGAACTTCACCAAGCAATTCTTTGTTAGCATAACATTTGACCTTGTATCTCTTTGGAAATCATACAACTTTGCTAATGCAGCCCTTACAGAATTAATCAAGCAGATAGTTAACCCCTAGTTACTATGAACCCAGCCAATTATGAGCAGCACTGAAATTTGTCATTGGCATGTCCAACTACATTTTCCAACATAAAGATCAACAGAACTGTGTGGAAATGAGGCCCCACTCTGAGACTTGCATGACTTGGACACTGGACTGGCTCACTAGCAAAGCCAAGGCTTTTGAGGAGCAAAGTATTGGTAAAATAAAGGGCTTTCCCCCTGGGTCTCCATTACCTGCTGCATTAAACCAGCCAAAAAGCAAATGCCTTTCACCCTCTATTTTGACTAGCAAAGCTACCATAGATGATTCACTGAGAGTTCAGAGCTCTTTATTTGCCACTCTGCTCTACTGCACGAGACCTACAGGTCAACCAAGGCCAAACCTACTGTGTGGATAACTTTGAGAGGCTGGGGTGGGAAGCTGCCTATGCATCCCTCAGCTTCCACAGTCCAGGGAGAGATGACAAGGTTAGAGCCAGCAGGTGTTAACAGATAAGCAAGGAAAAGAAGCCCTAAAAAGAGCAAGGCAGAGAGAGAAAGGAGAAGGGCACAGAAGACACCCACAGAAATGTACATATTTAAGATATGGCTCATTTAAGATACATATTTAAGAGATGACATATTTAAGATACATATTTAAGAGATGACATATTTAAAATACAAGATCAACAACTGACATATTTAAAGCATCACAGATTATTGCCATCATCAAGTCCAATTTCTATCCTTGAACAGGTACTCAAATGACAGAACTGTGGTCACTGAACACGTTCTCCATCTCGTAACTGGAAACAGATGAGATCTAAAAATACTGAAAGGTAAGTGACAGCTCAACTCACTTCTGAACCTGGTTTGAAGTTCACAGTTACTTTACCTGTTCTCATCTGTTCCACTCACACCATGCTGTGGGTTTCCAGTGCTCACAAGAGACCTGTTTTTCCTGCAGCCCAGCCTGCCTAGAACTCACTTCTCAAGATCTCCAGTCAGCAAATTTATTTTTGAGGTTCTCCCACTGCAGTCTTCCACTTGCATGAGGATAAAATCCATGCTCAACACAGTGCTCTGGGGCAAAATTTCTCTGGTGCTGAAATGCTGCTCTCTCAGCATAACAGTGCAAATTAAAGCCATGGTGTGTCATAGTAACAGTTCAGCTTCTTGTCAAAATAGACATTTTGCCAAAATTTCAACATGTGTCACTACCAAGACTCTTATTGTAGTAGATAAAGTAATTCATGCCCCACAAGCACAAGGCTGACTAGAGGGTACTTCACCCTGGACATCAAGATTCCCCAAAATCCCACAAGGTACCCAAGCAAGTCCCATGGTAGAGACAGTACTTACAGCTTTAGCAAAAATGACCATCAGCTCAGGGAACTGGTGGGTGAGGAGGGCCAGCATGGCTGAAAAGGAGCACAGGCCTGCTGTAAAATGGATGAAAAAGGGAAGTTCCTTCTGAGGGTAAACAGAGACTTCGTGAAATGCTGAAAGGAAAAAATGAAGCATGTTGGTGTTTGATAATCCAGGATTGTTTTCTGAATTATTTATAGTCTTTTGATTCAGTTCTGCACTTTCAGAAGGAGTAAGTGGGGACTCAAGACTCGTGCAGCACATCTTTGGTTCCAGTACTAACAAACTTCTCAAAAATATTTTCCCTCCATTACATGCTTCTCTTCATTATTAACAGTTATTACACCTTTGTCTTCATTATTAATATTCTCCTCCCAATCTTCTTTTTCATTTGCATAGGCTTTATTTATGAAGCATTTCTTCAGGCTCAGTTTTTGGTACCTACTCTTCTATCAGAACAGAGGGAATTCAAATTCACAAGCTGTCAAAATTACCCAGACCAATTAAAACAATTCTGGAGCACTAATGCTCTTACCTGAAGGGAACAGCACATCTCCCACCCTAAAGGAGTCTGAGCAAGTACAAACCCACCAGCATGTTCTCTACACGTGCAAGGGAGCTTCTTAATACCCCTCCAAGATTTCTGGTTGTAGACTACAGTAAATTTGTTCAGAGCAGCTGACAGAGCAGACCCCAAAGAAAACAGGACCAGGAGTGGGTTATAAATTCTGTACATAGCAGCTCCTTGCAATTTCCAATCTGTGGTAACCAAACCCAAAGCAGGTGATTAGCTAGGCTAAGGGTGGCATGTGGAGCTTTCAGCACTCACAACACTACTACTGGTCACCAGCTGAGGACCTGCTTGGTGAATTTGCAATTACTGGCTCTGAATACCTGCAGCTCTGACTTCTATCCAATGATTTGAAAGGGTTTTCAAATGAAGGAAAAGAAAAAAAAGAGATTCTATAAGTAATTATGAAAGGGCTGAATTTCTTGACAAGCTGTTTTTAAAATCTAACAAACCTCTCAATTTTTAAACCAGAAGAAAGTACAATTGTATTCTGTTCAAACTGAAGTTTGAAGAGGAGAGAGACACTTTATCTTCCCAGTTTCTGGTTTTGAATGCTGGTATGTGAAAACATGTTTAGAAAGCACACCCAGCAAAAGTGCCTTGTGCTCTTGCAACTCATTAATGGCAAAGTGCTTGGGCTTTATTTGCTTTTAATTGTATGATTTTGGAGCATAACTAAGCAGAACTCTTGGAGATCCACGTCTAACACTCATCAGAGATGTTAATATTACCCAGAGATTCACACTACCTAAGAAGTCATCTCATTTAGGAAAGGTCCCAACATAAGTTAGGAAAGTGTTAAAAAAAAAAGGGATTAATTTTTTTTGCACTACATTTTCCTACACTGGGAAATTTAAACCAAATCCAAAATAGGTAAGGACAAGTAAAGATAATTCTACACATTCACAGCCATTTCAGAGTTATTACTCCTAGACCAATCCTGGATTTTTGAATCATTGATTTGGCCAACATTATTTTAAATAGATAAATTTTAAAAAATTAAGTGTCAAGATTTTTTGAGGAAGTACTGCAATAAAAGTGTTAAGATGCTTTTATTTATGGGTAGTTTTATATTTAAAACATAACAGGAATGCGTGAATGATTGTGTTGAAATATCTGCATGTGTTGGTGTTTAATTATGCTGGGAAGTCACAATTTAGGGTTAGTTGCTAACCAAGGAATTCCTTGTGCAATATCCTGCATAAGTGAGAAATGAGTAATTTAAAGCAGTCTGGGGGCAAATTTAAATTACACATTTTAAATATAACTTCAGGCTTAAATAGAAACACGTATGGGTAGTTTTCCTGCCCACAGCTGTGGTCTCTGTGGGTCTGCTGGGGCTCTTGCAGTAGCTCTTTCCAGTCCCAGGGGAATTGTGTTTCTTCAAGATACAGAAGTTCAGCCCCAAAGGAATTCTATCAATTTGCACAATTAACAGTCCAATTCTAATCTAAATTGATGGTATTTTCCTAAATATGATGAGCATAGGCTGTAGTGATTTAGTTTATTTTCCTTATCCAAATAAAAAAACCCAAAACATGTAGGCTCATAATAGCACAAAGTAACCTTGCAGCAATGAGCAGCTGGAGAAGACTCACTTTTCAGCATCAAAGGTTAGTGTAAATCCACATGGATAAAAAGTTCCTGGAGGCATCCAGCAGACAAATATGGACCAATGAATTAATGACAGAAAGAAATACATGTTCTCTGAAATTACAGATTAACCAAGGATTCTCTGCAAGATCACAAACAGGTTCTGATGGATACCCAAAAGCAGGATGAGAACCATGGATTGATTCTTTGCTACAACAGTAATTGAATCCATGACTTCTTTTACAAGCCATTTTTAAAAAAAGGTCCATTTTGTTGTTCTCAAAATTGGCCAGCCTCAGGCTGAATGTCCCCCACACAAACTTCATCTCTGCAGGACTTCAGCCATTACAGCATCAAGCTGACATTTACCACACACACACACATCAAGTGCTTCAGGATCTTCTGGGAGGGACATCAACAAATAGCTGAATCCCCTTCACAGGAAGCCCAAACTAAAAAAATCACAGTAAGGTAAATACAGAATACCACAAACTGAACATGTCCTTAGCTTGTGTTTTATTATCATTACTGCTTAGAAACCACTTACTTGGCAACAGTTCTCTGTCTGCAGTTTCTGTGCAGCTCGGGTAGGGATAGAAAAGATGTCCTTTCTCCAATGGGTATGGGATCATCCTAAATGCTGCAAAAAGAGTGGTGACATTAGATCTGTATCTAACCAGCTTCTCACAAAGAGAACCAGTCGTGTTTGAGGGGAATAAAGGCACAGAGATTAGTCTACTGTACAGAAAAAACAAAAGGAGAGGTACTTACTGCCTTCCCATGTGCAGTGGAGCAGATTTAGAGCCCCTTCTATCCTCTTCCAGTGCTGGAGGTGGAAAAAAGCATAGGCTACTGCCTCGCTGTCCCCTCGCTTCAGAATGTGCTCTGGAGGCAGCACTAAGCTTTTCATCTCTAGCAAATACTGAAAGGACAAATGGAAAGCACTCTTGGTTACATGGAATATTCCAAAAACCTTTCATTGTGAAATCTAAATGATTGTTTGAGGCCCAACTGAGCATATCAGGGGCCACCTGTGGAGGGAACAGCACAATCCTGACCCAGAGCAGCCACTGTGTGGGAAGAGAAAAGCAGCAAAACACACTCCTGTCTACAAAACTCTTGAATTGGGGCTTTCACACATTAAAAAAAAATCAGGAAAAATCCACATCTTCAGTAAGGCAAAATAAAAATACATTTTTGTGGAATAGACATAAGGATAATGCTGCAGGTGCAATATACCAATGAGTGACAAATTTAGACTGATAAAAAAACCCAAACCAATGGTATTTTTGCTCATCATTTCACCACTGAGAGTTTCAGTGCAGGAGGCTGAGGATTTGCTAGCCCTCAAGTATGAGCAGCAAACCCAAAGAGTCAGTGTGCTAAACCAAAGGAAGAATAACAAACCAAAACCAGGGGAAAAAAATCTTCTTTTAATGTGGTTTTACTGGGCTACCACAAAGTATCTCTGATTTCAGGTTTTTTCAATTTCAGCCTTCTCCCTCCATCAGCAGAATATGTGATGCTCAGAAGGGTCAAAGAACACAAGGTTTAATCATTTCCTATTTCCTTTGCAACACAGGACATGCAATTTTTTTAATGCCCCATGTTTTCTCATGGTACATTAAAAAAAGACAGGTATTCATTTGAACTGAGGTTTGAAAAACAGATGAGTAATTTTTACAAGAATGAAATGACAGTTTCAGCTCCAGTATTTACCTGTGGGTTGTTCTCTCCTACCACACAGTGTCTCATTCAATAACAGCCAAAGTTAATCCACATCTTTGATCAATGTAGCTGCCAATTCCTTGGGGTGTCCCCCAAAGAGTAAGAATGCAGCAAACTCACCGATTTATTTCAGCAGATGCCACAAACTATGAGATTATTTACTAATCCAGTTTGAGGACTTAACTTTTCCCATTCAGATTCTTCAAGGAATGTAGGAGGGGTTGTGCCCCAGCCAAATAAAGCACATTTACTGCCTGGCTAGGTTCTTCTCTCAGTGCCTTGGGCCTGCACTCTGGAGGGTAATATTCTTGCTAATCCCCTCTAATCCTCTTCAATTTTTTTTTTTAGTTTTTTTTTAACACAGTAAAGGATCACTCACACAGGGCTGCTGTGGGAAAATGGTCTCAAATATCTGACCCCTGACCTGACTCCTCATGCTCTCCACAGTGCCCACTTTCCCACTGTGCTAACTGGGAATAGAAACCCACCAGTGGTGAGGAAGCCCCACTGCAAGTATTGCCACAACACACCAATGCTCAATGCAGGCTTTGGCTCTCCCTGAGCCCATGTTACCACATAAACAGAGGAATTCCAGAGTCTGGCAGGTTTTCACGTCGATGTTTAAGCATAAAACAGGTAACGTGTCAGTACTGAGAATATCTGGGGGTTTGAATGCTTTATACATAATAAAAATCTCTAAGATATTCAAAATATGATTGGAAAAGGTTGTTTCATTCAGCACCAAAATGTAGGCTCAGATCTCTAACTGGAAATGGCTTAAGAGGACCAGTTTTCCAGCTGGTTCTAACTTTCCAAACAAACCCCAGCCTTGTAAAAGCAGAACTGGGAACAAAGAGAAACAAACCTTATTTTATTTTCCTCATGCAAAATGATGTTATGTGCAAAGACAAACCCTTCCATCAGATGCAAGAACAAAGGGATTTCTACTTTACACATTCATTTCTTTTTAGTCCACGGGACAGAACAGAGTGCAAGTTCAAAAATCAGCTTTTCTTCCCCACTGTAACCCATTGGGTGAGTTACTTCATTTTCTGTGCCCTTGTTCACTTGTTTGCTTTGACTATGAGCATTTCAGAGCTCTAGACAGCCTGGACCAATAAAATTCTGCTCTGCCATTTAATAAATTGGTTTTTCAAGGCAATATTGCAATTTTTTAAAAAAAGAAGACTGGGTAGATACACAATTAGAGAAGATCAAATTACTGAAACCTGGAATCAGTTTCCATGATTGTCTGCAGAACTACAGACCATATTTTGCTAACAGCCTGTTTGAAATGATCCCTAACTTCTTTAAAAAGGTACATGAGGCTCCTGAAACAACTGGAGGACGCCCAAAATAAAAGGACTTTTAGATAATGATAATGCGTTATAATCTTCTGCCCCTAAAGGCAGAGGCTAAAGAAAAATCTGTCTGAGACTGTCTGAAATGAACTTGCTCTGCTCTTGATCAGTCATGCAAATAAGCAGCAATTTCTCCCAGCAATTAGCTCTCCCAGTGCACATTCTATTGGATTGGACAGGCAGACAGAAGGGAGCAGTCCCATCATTCCAGCCCTCCCAGCTCCAGCCACTGGGGCTCCAGCATCATTTGCAGAGGATTAGGCCCAGCACTGACCAACCTCCTGCATTCAAGGCCTCACCCTGAACCCATCCCCAGCACTGGGACAGTGAAAAGCCATGGAAGGTTTTACTTTCACACCTGGAATCTGTGCTTTGGCCACTTCAAGGAATGCCAGACATTAAATTACAGCCTGTGGTGATGCAGACTCTTAATCTTGTTTACATGTGGATGAAGGAAATAAGTGACTGTAGATCTTTCAATATCCATGGAGTCATGCTTGGAAGCACAGAAGAATAAAGATTTTGGGAATACTACAGTGGTTATTGTTTGGAGAACTTAATTTGGCTTCAGAGATTTGAAGCAGGGGG
This sequence comes from Sakesphorus luctuosus, assembly GCA_013396695.1. Taxonomy (NCBI): domain Eukaryota; kingdom Metazoa; phylum Chordata; class Aves; order Passeriformes; family Thamnophilidae; genus Sakesphorus; species Sakesphorus luctuosus. The sequence goes on from VWZD01000177.1 coordinate 1,479,240, forward strand.
TTGGAATGAGGTTACCTTTAAGGTCCCTTCCAACTCAAACCACTCTGTGATTCTATGACTTTAAATATCTACATTTATTAATGATTACACTTACTCAGAATAAAGGGGCTTCAGTAACATCTCACTGGATTTTTCAACAAGTTAGGAAATTCCAAGGTTAAGTTTTTGTGCAAAAATCCCCGTCTGAACATCATCTATTGCAAAAAAAAACCTCCCAAAAAACAAAATCCCCCTAATTCTGGCCAAGTATTTATGATATAAAAGCATTTAACAACTCCATGGCTGGAGTTATAATCACTTTCCAGAAAACATGGGGCTAGAAAGGCTGCAATACCAAAATGATATTATATCATGGCACTTTTCAGAGTACAATTAAAGTGGTCCAATAGGAAATAAAACACTCTTACCTTTGGAACATGAGGGTTAAATTCCACAGCTCTGTGAATTGCTTCCACAGCATTAATTTCTGCTGTACTAAGCCCTCTTTTGGAGGCAGTTTCTGGGGAGAACCTGAAGGGAAAAAACCCACACTGAACAAAAGTAATAAATAATAAACCCTAACCAGGTGTTTATTTGCATAGTGAGCTTGGAGTTCGTTAAAAATTGGCTGATTTATCAAGAAAGATAAACAAATCCTTCTAGGAGAAAAATGTTCATGTTACTTTAGGTCTCCTGACTGTTCTCCATGCCCAGATGACACAGGTATGTTTGAAATTTGATGTCAATCCTGGCAGGTGAGTGCCCAGATTTTCACCTCACTGTTACAGCATCACCTGCTGGGAGGCAAAGCTGGAGCCAGATTTGCACAGAGCAGCAACCAAAATATCCTGCATCCACCCCAAAACCACAAAGAACTGGGGAAAATCCCAAGAAAGGTGCTGAGAAAAGAATTTACACAGAAGTACTTGGCCAATTCATGGGCTCTTGAGAAAGTTCTTCACTTGTATTAACTTTGTGGATGCTTGAAGGGAACTTTAAATCATGTTTAATTACACACACATCTATGTGTATATATAAATACACTGAACCTCATCTTAGAAATGTAACTGCTACATATTTAGGCCTAACCAGGGATGTAGAAGAGATTACAAAAATAAACCTTGAATGGAAGCAAAGATTTCTTTGCAGATTACAAGAAACTTTAAAACATAAAAGACTTAGACCTTTTTACTTTCTGTTTTACAAAAGATTAGCAACAAAGCACTGTTTTTACACATGTCCTTGCTTACCTTTCTGAGACAGCTCTGGCTTTTAGCAGGGCTGCTGTGTAACATATTGCTGCTGATTTTGGAAGACTGATATCTATGATAAAATAAAATAATTAAGCTGTAAGATTCTAAAGGAAGACAAACATTTGAAACCCACACCCTTTGAGCTTAAAGTTTTTTACTCAGATACATGAGACAATGCATGTAACATCTGGAACATTTCAGCTGTGATTAGAAACTTTCAATTTCTTTGCACAGTCAGTGTGAGATTGAAAACTCAATATTTAGGGGGTAAAGAGTCAATTTTTTCCTTCTAAATGTACTAAGATACTGAAACAATCAGAACAGAAATACATAGATAAAAACACACCTAAAACCAGAGTATATTTCCTGTATTAACCCACAAATTATTAAAACAAGCTTCTAATCTTCACCTAATTTTGCAAGTGTACATGAACACAGAGTTTTACACAATACAGAGAGACTGACTAGAAGCTGACCAAAAAATTACATTACAGACAGGTAGACAAATTTTAAAAAAAATGCAATTTCCGTTCTTTTCCAGTTCCATGGGGAAAAATTCTATTACTTGTAGCTTTGTAGAATATCTGAAGCCAAGTTTGAGCTGACAATTACAGATTAGAAGGTAAGCACTCCACAGTACAAGTTTACTTTAAAAGCAGACAAAGTCTGGGGTCTAATTCCCAAGTACCATGTTGTGTATAGTCAGATGGCTCTTGCTTTTTTTGTAAATCCCATCCTGGGCTTGTCCATCACTTACTACAAGTCTGGCTGTCGTGTCAAGCAAAACACAGGGGTGCTGCACAGAGTTTGAAGCTCAAACTCACTTTTCCAGATGCTTAGGAAAAAGAAAAAAATCAGCAACCCTTCCTTAAGTGTCACAGTTCCTGATGTTAACAGAAAGAAGCACGGGGAAAAGTGCAAATGGTTTTGATAAATCAAGGAGGATCCACACAGAAGAATGTGGATGATCAGGAACAGGAGCAGGGTGTTAGTCTGGCCAAGCACAGGGGCACAGGAATTGGGAAAAAATATAATACTTTTGATCCCCTGAGGCAATAAAAAACAGACACAAGAGAGAACACAACACAACAACTCCTGGGAATGGCTGTTATAAAACACTGCTGCTGTGTCCCTCCACTCTGAAGGTGATTTAAGGGCAGCTTTGACAGCAGCACACTCATGATGTGGGCACTCTCTGGGTGGCAAACTGAAGACAGTAAAAAATAAGTATATATTTTATTAACCTTTAGCTAGACTTGCACAACAACTGAAATATATTAGTTGAGATGGCAAGTGAAAGCAAACTGCACTGTTTAATGCCCACCACTAATCTCTGGCAAGCAGCACGTGTGCACACTGCTAATCTCTGAGGAGCAACTCAGTGTTACAGCAGCACAAGGCCAAGCCTGGAAGATTACAGAAAGCCAAACTACCTTTTCCAGCTTATTTACATCAATTACTTACAGGCCTATGTACTGGATGAAACAGGCTGATGAATTTAGGCATAACCAGGGATGTAAAAGAGATTAATTAAAATAATCCTTGAACCAATGGAAAGGTTTCTTTACAGATTAAAAGGAACTTAAAAAAACATAAAAAATAATTTATATGTCGTTTAGCTTGCCTAAATTTGTCCTCAGCAGTCAAATGAAACACTTGACCTGCATTGAGGAAGCACCTGTTTGTTACTGATGAAGGGAGTGTGGTCACCCAGCTGAGATCATGAGCAAACAGCTGCCCTTGGACAGGCACAATTTGCCCACCTCACTCACACTCTTACACAAAATCCTCCACATTTCCCAACAGCCTCCCCTTACCATCATACTTGGCTAGAACTGCCTGGACATCTGCATAAGCCTGTAACTCCAGCAGTGCCTCCAGGAGGTTTTCATGGATATTCAGCATGCTGAGAAGTGGAAACTCTTTCATCAACTGCAAATCAGTAAAGACAAATAAATTACATACAGAACTGCAGTTGAGCCCCTGAAATAGTTCATAGAAATCAGTACAATAATGCAGGATTTTTCAATGTTCTGCTCTTTCACAGTGCTGGAAACTGGCTGGGAAGCAGCATGAAAAGAATTGCATCACTTCATAGAACCATGGAATGGTTTGGGTTGGAAAGGACCTTAAGGCTCATCTTGTTCCACCCCCTGCCATGGGACACCTTTCACTAGACCAGGCTGCATCCAATCATGATGTTAAAATCTCATTGGAAAATAATTCAATTAGATTAATTACGATGTCGAGAAAGGAACTTACAACCATCAATTTGGACAATGTGACTGAAAACAACAGTTCTCTTTTTGTTTTACTTTTACTTACATCTCTCATCATTTTTACTGCTTCTCTTATTCTCCCAAGTTTCCTGGCACACATTGCTAGTCTCCTCTTCACATATACCAATACATTGGTGTCTCTTCCTGATGACAAACACAGAAAACATATTAGTCTATCAGTTTCAATGGTTACCTCTCCTAGTTTTACTTTAGTTTTACATTTCTGCTCACACAAACTCAAGAGTTTATGTGATTCAAAGTCCTTACTCAGCTGTGCTTCGTGCTGGGGGCTCTGGGAATGGCAGTTCTGAGACTTTCTGTAGATCATTTCTCCTGCTTTCAGAGCCTGCTTGAAATACTTCTCAGCATCCACAATAGTTGTGGCCTCTTCCTCAGCCAGGAGGACATATGCAGTAGCACAGCTGAAATAAGAGAAAATCTACTAATTATTATGAGGGATGAAGTTCAGTATTTTTAGTAACTGTTACAAACATTAGAAAAGGGGAGGTTTCACTTATGTTTAAGATCTAAGGATTTACAATATTAAATTACCAAAATATTGACTTCAGTTCAAAGGCTAAGCATCAGGAAAACAGAAACCTTTTCCATTTTACAGAAAAAAATCCCACACATTGGAGAAAAACAGCAAGTTAAATTATTTTCCTTGAAATCGTAAAAATTGTCTGAAATTATCTGGAAATGGTTTTTTTGTATTTAGTTTGCTTTTTCAAAACCAACAAGACAACATAACAAAATGGATCAGAGTACTGGGTGAAATTGGTTTGTGTTACAAGAGTATTTTTTAAATCCCTTGCAGGAGTGGCATCTGTAAACTCCAAATACAGTTCTACCACAATGCCATCTCTGAATATGAGATCACATGTTTTTATTTGGACTGTTCCACATCTGAATAAAGTTTCTCACTTTACATTGCTACTGACACAAAGATTTTTAAAAAATATTTCCCAAGGGCAAGGGAGCACAAAAAGCTATTTTTAATACAGCAGTTCAATACTTCAGTGCCACTGACAGCCCATGTGCAATTCTCTGGCATAGGACTTGCTCTTAAGGTATTCAGAACTTTCCTAAAAGTGAATTATTCATCACAGAATCATAGAATCAGCTGGGTTGGAAGAGACCTCCAAGATCATCAAGTCCAACCCTTGATCCAGCCTCACTTTGATTATCAGATCATGGCACTGAGTGCCACACCCAGGCTCATCTTAAAAACCTCCAGGGATGGTGAATCCACCCCCTCTCTGGGCAGCCCATTCCAATGCCTGAGCACTCTCTCCAGAAAGAATTTCTTTCTGATATTCAACCTAAACCTCCCCTGGCAGAGGTTAAGTCTGTGCCCTCTTGTTCTACTGTTGGTTGCCTGAGAGAAGAGACCAATCCCCACCTGGCTACAACATCCTTTAAGGGAATTGTAGAGAGTGACAAGGTCTCCCCTGAGCCTCCTTTTCTCCAGGCTAAACAACCCCAGCTTCCTCAGCTGAAGGAACTGATAATGTGCTCAGTATCCCTCCACTTAGTCTTTCCCACTAGAAACACAGCAACTGAACCTATAAACTTACTCATTGTTCAGCTCCAGAGCTTGATATGCTGCTTTAATCCGGGCCTGAGGGTTCCTCTCTCGCCACGCTTTCTGCATAACTGTTGGAAAACCATGGAAAGGCTGTGAGGGACAAAGACATCTGAGGAACACCTGGGAGCCAGTGGAGGCAATGCTGGCTGTTCAGAGGCAGCTCTAGTTAACATCCACATCAATTCTGCAATCATTTGCTGTATGATTGTTACAAGCAAATGCAAACAAGTGGTTTAATTCCAGCCTGTTTCTACCACAAGCATCAAACCCTTGCAACAGCTTATTATGCCCCAAATTTAGTTTAAGAAAGCAACACCACCAGGAAGATTCTGCACTGACCATGTCAGAACTCCTACACAGAGCACAAAGACAGCTTACATAACCAGGCAGATGTACAATTTCTAAATTGCTACAGATTTTTGGAAACATTTCCCAAAGCTTGTTGAAAGCTTGGCAGGAGCAATTGTTAAACACAGGTTCTTGCACAGACCTGCACAGAATTTTAATTTAAGCTTTCAAACAGAACTTCAAAGAAAACAAGTGATGGAGTAAGTTGTGTCTTGCACAGGTAGAGCTTCATACTTAAATGTTAAGTTGTCCAGAGAAGCTGTGGCTGCCCCATCCCTGCAAGTGTCCCAGGTCAGGTTGGACAGGGCTTGGAGCAACCTGGGCTGGTGGAAGGTGTCCCTGCCCATGGCAGGGGGTGGAATAGGATGAGCTTTAAGGTCCCTTCCAATCCAAACTATATTGGGATTATATTCAGCAAACTGCCAGACCATAAAGGGTTAAACAATTTCTTTTTAAATTTACAAAGCACACTTGAGTGGCATCCCACAGCAAAGCCAGTTCAAGTGATACTATAACAATTTATCACCTCATTACAAAGCATTCTAGGAAACAATTAAAAAGGCTGAAATTTATTCAAAAGTATAATTTGATTTACAACTTGAATTCAAAATTATTTCAATGCAATGACTCTAAATCCCTCCCCATGTTTCCATTTGGGAAAAACTGAAAACAAACTGAAAACCAACTTCTAGGAGAAGAACAACACTCTCAGAGCTACCCTTTTCTATGCAGAACTAAGTAATTTTCACACTGACAAACCTCCAAAACCTCATATTCATGGAGTTCCATATCTGGCCTATCTCAAGGACGATAAGAAAACTGAAGAATCTATACATGTTTCTTTTGGAACAAAACCTTCTGCTGTCCAGCAAGAATAACGTGGAAAAATGTTTGAGTTTTCATTTGGAAACAAAATATTAGTCTTGGCTTAGCAAGCGAGACAATACACTCCCTTTTGTGAAATAAAAACACATCGTTCATATCAGGCATGTCACAGCCAACTGACAAGGAACACTTCCGGAATGTGACAAATTGACAATAATTCACACCCACACTGACAATAACCAGGTAAAGAACATTTTCTGCACTAAACATGCGGAACACGAGGAAAAAAAAATCCTGGAGACTGCACTGTTTGTTACTAAAGTTTAAGTGAGACCATATTTTGGCTGTTGAGAACACAATCCAGGTTTGCAGTTTTGTGTTAATTATTTGAAATGTGTGAGATGTTAAAACATGTCAGGATCCTGACAGCCTTAAAGCTGCACAGATTGCACAGGGTAGAAAGACCTCTTTTCACTAAAGTTCACTAAATTCCCTAAATCACAAGGCCAGGTTGGACTGGGCTTAGAGCAACTTGATCTAGTGGAAGGTGTCCCTGCCCTGGCAGGAGGTGAAACTTGATCACCTTTTAAATTCCCTTCCAACCTACACCATTCTGTACATCTACTAAACCTCCTTAACAGTTGAGAAGGGCTGCAATTTCACAAAGTATTGGACATGACAGCTTGATCTACATTCAAGTTCATTAAAAACACCCTCTTTACACCCTCCAACACACATGACATTGGTACCTGTATCCGAAGGCCGAAGGGCGTCTGTGTCACAGGTGAAAAAGTTCTGATGATCTTGAGCAGACAAATTCATGTCATAATAAGTAAGAGGCTCCTTCCCAGTCACCCACATGTACCTTTAATAGGGGAAATTTCAGTAAGAGGCAGATTGTAAAGGTGTACAGGTTGTAAAGGTTTAAGTAACTATAGAACTGGCTTCCTAGGAAGCAGCTCTCCCTATGAAATAACACAAAGGCTCACAACACAGCCATGCCAGTTTAATAAAAGAGAACTGAGATTCAGAATATCAACCTGTGAATAAAGCTTTTCTCCTACTTTACTCTCACAAAAAATAATGTTACAGTAATATTTGCATTCTTACCATTGAAACTGCCAAAGCTTGGCTTGGTGCCTTTTAAACACAGGATTGGCATCAATCACCCCTATAATCTTGCAGGTCTCCAGCTGTCTCCTGACATTACCAGAGCAAGGTCTGTGAACAAGTCATGTGTATGGCCCCAATTAATTTTAAAAATATGCAATGGAAAGCAAGATAATTAATACCTGCTATACTCTGCTCCTCGGAAAAGATTGAGAGGATTTCGCCACACTTTGCACTCTGGAGAGGGGAAAAAAAAAGTAATTTTTAAATTAAGAACAGAGGAAATATTATCTTGACTTTGAAATGCAGTAATGCAATTGCAGTTTTGCTTCAAAAGCTGCTTTAATGTGATTGTTATACAAGTTGAGTATGATCATAAAATCTTCTTCATAAACTTCTGTTATTAAATATATAAATATATATACAAATTATATATAAATATTGTATATTTTGACCATCATCATTGCTGGGGTTCACAAGTACATGGTAGGAAAATTAAACACTGCCATATATACTCATGCAATGTTTGCCTTACATGTATTTAGAGTAGTAAATAATTCATATTACTAAAACAGATTTAGCTAAATGTATAACATTTTCTAAATAATATTTTTAACAACGAATGGTTTACAGCAAAGATACTTTATTATTATACTTTATTATTTAGGGGGATTTTTACCATCATTAATAAAACACTTTGTAAACTGTAGGTGTTGTCCAGTCCTTACAAACACCAAAGCAGAGCCAAAGCCATTGAAAGCCAGTTCAGGTGAACCAGCCACCTTGAAGCCCAAGGAAAGCTGCTGGAATCCATTAGGAATCATCACCTGGCATGTTCTGCCTGCTGCTCTCACTGTCCCCTGCTGAGAAAGCTGCTGGGGCTGGGGGGCTGTTCTCTGCCCCCCCAATGAGGGGCCTCAGATGGCTCACAGAAACCTGCTCGATGAAGGACGTGCCGTATTTTCGGAAGTGCCACCACTCAAACACCTGTCACAGGAGACAAAAGCACCAGAACTTTCCTCAGGGGACACCCCTCCAGCAAACATGAGAGGTGAAGAGTGTCCACAGTGAGTGAATCCCAGGCACTCAGCAATAGGACAAGGGGGCACGGGGGGCTCAAGCTCTGCCAGGGGAAATTGATGTGGGAGGTCAGAAAAAAATTCTTTGCAGAGAGAGTGCTCAGGCATTGGAATGGGCTGCTCAGAGAGGGGGTGGATTCACCATCCCTGGAGGTTTTTCAGCTGAGCTTGGCCGTGGCACTGAGTGCCATGATCTGGTGACGGGACTGGAGTTGGCCCAAGGGTTGGACTCGATGATCTCAGAGGTCTTTTCCAAACCAATTGATTCTATTCTATGATCCCCTTGCAAATTGACTAGAGATGGAACTTGTCTCCACACCAAGCAGTTGGTTTGGCCTGTCTTGGCATGCAGGATCACCCACAGAACAGAAAAGAGACTGAAAAAAAAACATTCACATTTTAGTCAAACACATGTTCCTCCCTCCCCAGGTCATTAGGGTAACTCATAAACCCTTTCAGCATAGGGAAGGGAATATATATAGGGAATGGATAGGGAAACTGGGAGCAGAGCAAAAAACTTTGCATCTTCTTTATCTGCTGAGGATATTTCAAGTTGCAGCCATACCTGTAATGCCAAATTTGTAGCACTCAAGACAGGTGTAGTTTTTTAATTTTACAAAAATAATCTAAAAGAATAAATCATAGAATGATTGTGTTGGAAGGGACCTTAAAGCTCACCTCATTCCAACCCCCTGCCATAGACAGGGACACCTTCCACCAGACCAGGTTGCTCAGAAATCTATTAAAACAGACCTTGCTCATTCAGGTAAACAGGTTTAATTGATGAGAAATGATACTTTCTTTGCCTTTTAATACTGAAAATAAAGATTAACCAGAAAGATTTACATGTAGTGCCATGGTCTGCATGAGGGTCAGGTGATTGTGGTGTCCCTGTCCATGGGCAGGGTTGGAATGAGATGAGCTTTAAGTTCCTTCCAACTCAAACCAGCCTGGAATTCCATACAAGTTATTTCCTCAGACTCACTCCAACACACAAAGAATAGTTACAATGCATCAAAGAAGACACTAAACAAGTTTCTTTCCAGTCCAAAGGCACCCTCTAGAGTCTGATACTCATTCCCTTTACCCCTCACAAAATCATCTGAGAGGTGCTGAAGTTGTTTTTAAAAAAAAAGGATCACTTACAAATATCAGTCCGGATATAAAAGACGAAGTCACTGTGAGAGCAAAGTAGAATTTTGGAGTCAAAGTGCTTAAGAACACGGTCACTGTGAAGAGAAACAAAAGCAACAACTTATCAAGCAGAACTGAAAAAGAGGAATAGCTTTTTATTAAATACATAACATAGTATAGCCCTAGTAACTTCATAATGCTACTTTGTAAGAGAATCCTTGCCATATATTATATTGTTTGTAACCAGCCCTTGAAGTCCATTAGGTGTTATACCCAATCCAAAAAAAAAAATCATTGACATTTCTACACAAAGCAGTTTATGGTCTCACCCATATCATGGCTGGTGGACCACAACAAGCCAATTTAATGTGTTATTTCACTTTAATCTAAGACAAAATCATGCTGTTTTGATGCAAGTTTATATTCAGTGCTATGAATATGCATTTTCCACAGAGCTCTCCCTGCTGCTATTGACAGCACAGGGCAGGGAATGCAGTTATCTAGTGCTGCTCTGACCACAGTTTGGACCCAAACTGCACATCAGCCTTGTCACCTCCACCATCCTGGGGGGGAGGAAGGAAGGACAGGGGTGACCAGGGCAGGGCTCCAGCCTGGCAGACCCTTGGATCATTCCAGCTGCCCTGGGGCTGCCCAGTCCCATATCCCACCATATCCTCAGCCCCAGGGTGGGTGATGTGCCCAGTGTGTCACTGCAGGTCAGGATGTGCAACTGGCCCTTGGGCACTGCCAGGACAGAATCACAAAATCAGTGAGGCTGAAAAAGACCCCCAGGATCACCAAGTCCAATCTGTACCCCATCCCCACCTTGAGGTGTTTTACACACTGAGAGTTTTGCTGATTTGGGAAATGAAGCTCAGAAAATACACTTTCACAGAATCACTGAGGTTGGAAAAGATCCCCAGGATCTCCGAATCCAACCTGTGCCCAGTGCCCACCTTGTCCCCCAGCCCAGAGCACCGAGTGCCACATCCAGGTGTTCCTTGGACCCCTCCAGTGATGGGGACTCCAAGCCTTCCTGAGCAGCCCCTTCCAAAACCTGACCACCCTTCCCACGAGGAAATTCCTCCTGATGTCCAACCTGACCCTCCTTTGGAACAGCCTACGGCCGTCTCCTCTCATCCTGTCCCTTATTCCTTGGGAGCAGAGCCCGACCCCCAGTTGTCTCACCATTTCTGTCAGGGAGTTGCAGAAAGTGAGAAGGTCCCCCCTGAGCCTTCCTTTTCTCCAGGCTGAGCCCCCCCACTCCCTGGGCCGCTCCTGCTGCTCCAGGCCCTTCCCAGCTCCATTCCCTTCCCTGACACGCTCCAGACCCTCCCTGTCCCCGCCACCCGGGGCCATCCCCGCACACAGCCCTGGGGACACAACCGCCCCATCACCCGCGGTCCCCGGGGGTCCCTCACCGGCGGCCAGCCCGTCCCGCAGCCGCAGCGGCAGCCGCAGCCCCGCGTAGAGCAGCCCAAGCCCCGCGGCCACGGCCAGCAGCGCTCGGGCCCAGGGCGCCGCCGCCCTCCGCCGCACCAGCTCCCAGCGCCCGGGGCCGCCGCTCTCCGCCATCGCGGCCAGGCACGCCGGGACAGGGGCGGGACGCGCTCCGGGGCGGGGTTACGGCCCGGGCTGTGGGCTCGCAGGGCTCAGCAGGGCTCGGGGTGCGCTCCGAGCTGTCCCCGCACTGTCCCCGCACGGCAGCGACAGCGCCCCGAGGCTCCGAGACGCGGCGGCTCCGCAACGGCCGCGCTGCCGGTACCGGGCGGGCTGCCCGTTCTGATGATGGCGGCCGCGCGGCGTCTGCCCGCACATAAGATGGCGCCGCCCCGCGCTTCAGGCTCACCGCTCTCAGCATCACCAGGTGGTGCTCCGCCAGCCTGTCCACAGAGCGCATCGCCGCTGCTCCGCCAGAACATCCCACACACTACGAGCAGGAGCCTCGGAGACTCCGGGATGCAGCGGCTCTGCCACCGCCGCGCTGCCGGTACAGTGTGAACCCGCCCATTTCCACCATGGCGGCCGAGCGGCGTCTGCCCGCAGCTAAGATGGCGCCACCTCACCGCCTTCAGACAGCGCCGCCAGTGGGATCACCGCGGTATTGCGCCGCCAGCCTGTTCGCCGAGGTTGTTCTGTCAGAGCATCCCCCACACAAGGAGCGTGAGCTCTGGAGGCTCCTTGATGCAGCAACTCCGCCACCGCCGAGCTGCCAGTACAGCGTGAACCCGCCCATTTCCACCATGGCGGCCGCGTGGCGTCTGCCCTCAGCCAAGATGGCGCCACCCCGCTGGGCGCTCCCGTTATGGACTAGCCTGCCCGCTCTTATGATGGCGGGCGGGCGGCGTCTGCCCTCAGCCAAGATGGCGGCAGGGCCGCGCCCCGGCCCTCCCGGCAGGCACCGCGCGGGGCCGGTCCGGGCCGAGCTGCCGAGATGGCGGACCTGGAGGAGCGGGTGTCGGATGAGGAGAAGGTACATCGCGGCCGCTGTGGGCCGGCACTGCCGCCCGCGGGGTGGCAGCGGGTGGGCAGCGCCGAGGAGGGTCCCCCGGGGCCGGCGGGCCGCGCTGTGGCGGCCGCGGGGCGGGTGCNCCTTCACTGGCCGTGCTCTCATTGCCCATCCCAGCGCTTTGCTAGCCGTGCTCTCATTGCCCAGCCCAGCGCTTCGCTGGCCGTGCTCTCATTGCCCAGCCCGGCGCTTCCCTGGCCGTGCTCTCATTGCCGCGGGTTTGTCCTTGGAAACGGGCACGGCCTCAGCTGTGCCAGGGGAGGGGCAGGTTGGACATCAGGAGGAATTTCCTCGTGGAAAGGGTGGTCGGGCCTTGGAAGGGGCTGCCCAGGGAGATTTGGAGTCCCCACCCCTCAGGGAACCCAAGGAACACCTGGATGTGGCACTCTGGGCTGGGGGACAAGGTGGGCATTGGGCACAGGTTGGACTCAGAGATCCTGAGGGTCTTTTCTAACCTCAGTGATTCTGTGAAAATACATTTTTGTGAACTTCATTCCCCAAATCAGCAAAGTTCCCAGCGAGCCTGAGGTGCTGTGCAAACCCCTTCACTTCCTGAACACCCTCAGAGGGTGTTTTGTGCTCCCCCAGTGCCGACAGGAGCTTTGATGTAGATCCTGCAAATTACACTGGATGGAAAGGGCTGAGCAGAACCAAAGAGAGCAGTAATTATTTTAGGAAAGGGGGAAATGAGTAGATTGTTCCTCTTGTGTAGAAATGTGAGGAAATTACAGCCTGCAAACAGTGCTGAGCTTTGTGTAACAAACGAAGAGGTCACATTTGCTGTGGGTAACACCAGTTACCTGCAGACAAAACCAAAACAAACAAAAAACCAATACAGCAACAAAATTAATTCATTCTGTTCTTCAAGCCTCATTTCTTTATCCTTTGTGGGCGTATTTTAGGTAAGAGATTCATTTTTCAGGCAGGCTGGGAGAGCTGGGGATGTCCAGCTTGGAGAAGAGAAGCTCCAGGGAGATCTGAGAGCCCTTTCCAGGGCCAAAGGGACTTCAGGAGAGCTGGAGAGGGACTGGGGACAAGGGATGGAGGGACAGGACAAGGGGAATGGCTTCCCACTGCCAGAGGGAGGGTTAGATGGGATATTGGGAAGGAATTTATGGCTGTGAGGATAATGAGGAACTGGAATGAATGTCCCAGAGAAGCTGTGGCTGCCCCATCCCTGGAAGTGTCCAAGGCCAGGTTGGACAGGGCTTGGAGCAACCTGGGCTGGTGGGAGGTGCCCATGGCAGGGGGTGGGACTGGTTGATCTTTGAGGTCCCTTTCAGCCCAACCCATTCCAGGATTCCATGATTTTAGTTTAAGGTCCTGCTGTCTGCTCGAGTTCACCCAGCTGCTGGTTTTGACAGTTTGAACTCATGGCAGAGCAACTTCCCCCCCTCCTCAGACACTTTCCCCATTTTAGAAGCAGGAAGTTCCTGTTTCAGACTGAAATGGCACCTGACACAGCCCTGGGGCAGGAAATGGGGCAGGTTGCAGAAAGTCTTAGTTTGGTGCTTCTGCAGAGGAACATCCTGACACCTCCTGCAGCAGAGCAGCCCTGGAAACCAACAGCCAGGCAAGGGCTTGACATCTCCAATTAATCACTGCCCAGCCTGTTTCCTGCACCCCACTCCTGATTTCAGTAGTTGGACTGAAATGATTTGCATTTTATTGCTCTATGAGAGAGGCAGAGCAAGGGATAATTATCCAAGTGAACACTTGCAACCTTTGCTTTGTTCAGAACTGGGTTTGTAACATCTGATTGAAGTGCAGGGGCCTTTCTGTGTTGACTTAATTTTGTTCATCCTTCCAAGTGAGAGAATTTGTGGAAGACTGTAAAAATCTCTCATGTAATGCTTGGTTTTTTTCTGTTTGTTTGTTTGTTTGCTGTTTCTTTTTCCCTACAAGGATTTTCTTATGAGAACCATTAACATCAAATTCAACCTATTAAAACAATGACCCCTTTTACAAGGGTTTCATAGAATCACAGAATGGATTGGGTGGGAAAAGACCATCAAGTCCAACCCTTGATTCAATCCCACTGTGATCACCAGCCCAGGGCACGGAGTGCCCTGGGCTGGTGATCACAGTAGGGTTGGATCAAGATGTGGTGGATTCTCACTCAGTGCCACATCCATAGAATCACAGAATGGATTGGGTTGGAAAAGACCTCTGAGATCATCAAGTCCAACCCTTGGGCCAACTCCAGTCCCGTCACCAGATCATGGCACTCAGTGCCACGGCCAAGCTCACTTGAAAAACCTCCAGGGATGGGGAATCCACCCCCTCTCTGGGCAGCCCATTCCAATCCCTGAGCACTCTCTCTGCAAAGAATTTCTACCTCATCTCCAACTTCAATTTCCCCTGGCAGAGCTTGAGCCCCCCGTGCCCCCTTGTCCTATTGCTGAGTGCCTGTTCTACATCCACACCATTACTGCATAAATTAATAAGAGGTTAAATTTTATTACTTCTCAGAAGCCTCATTTTTCCTTCTGTTCCCATATAAAAAGGAATCTGTTCATGCAGGGAGTTATTTTGCAGGGTGTTTTCAGGGCACAGTGATACCCTGGGCTGTGCTTACACTTGCACTTGCTCAGAAAAGCACAGGGTGTCATTTCAGGAATCTTTCAGCCTTTTAGGGCTGGCTCTGAGCAAAGTCCACAGAGGATACAGAGCAGCAGGAGCTTCTTAATTACTGCCAGGCTCAATTCTCCACCACCCCAATTTCTGACTGAAATTTGACAATATTATGGCAGCAACGTGTCCTCTTTGCAGCTCTTTAAATAGTGCAAGTTTTCAAACAGTAAGAGCTCCATTTTTAGGATTGTTCTGTACTTACCAACCCACAACCAGAAAATTAAAGAAAATGGTTTAGTGTTCTGTATCATATCAATTACACAAGTTATGTCTTTTTAATCTTTTCTTTGTATTGTTTAATGACTTCAGGCACAAAGAATGTATATTTATTTTTTGAAATAGATGCTGATTTGGAAGATGATCTATTTTTATCTGAGGCTCAATCCAGCTAAGGCAGAGTTGTTACTTGATCTGTTGGAATAAGGCAATTACCCTTTGTTTGGAAAGGTGTTTATTTCCCTCCACGACTTGCTGTAGATCATTATGTGACAAACAATACAAACAACCATTTCTAATTAAAACAAGGGAGGACTGTTGAGAGAGGGAAGTTATTTCCAGCTCTTGCAATAACTCAGCTGAAGGAATGGATATACAGGGAGAATCCTTTGTTTTGCTGCTCAGAATGAGAAGTAGAATGTAATCAGAGTGGTAATGAGCAGCTCTGCAGTCACCTTCAGTACATGTCTCATTGGGTAGGAGAGGCTCATTGCTCAGCTTTGTTAGCTGGGCTTATCAGAGGAAATGTGACATTTTTATTATTCTAAGGGGGAGGTTTAATTTTGTGACATTTCTTGTTTCATTTCTTCCAAGATGTTTCTATTCCCTTTGGTGCTGTAAAAGCCATAAAAGATTTAGTAATGAAAGCCATAAACTCTTACTAATTCCAACAGAATCAATACCAGGACCACCAAAATTCTAACAGTGCGAGACATGT